>JAIPRM010000294.1:50360-64017 GCA_025469315.1 Stegophylla sp. TES_Ste_2020 | reverse complement strand
TGACCGTTTTTTTTTTTTTTTTTTTTTTTTTTTTTTTCTTATATTATTAACTTCCTTCGTTCAGAATCGTTTTACTGAAGAAATGATTTATCGTTTCTTTAAAATATAATACGCCCGTTAAGAGAATACCACCCGTCGTGCGAAGTACACCCATCGTGTGAAGTACACCCATCGTGCGAAGTATGTCCGCTTTTAGTACAGTTGATGGGTATATGTGTGTGCGTACGGGCAAAGTATTTTATTTTTACCTCGTGACTATTGTAAGTACGGATTAATCTGGTGCAAATTTAGTTCGGGTAAAGTCATTATCCACTTACTACAATCGAGTGGGATAAAAAAATCGTGATCATTGAAATGTACGCGCATAACAACGAGCGTTTATCTTCAAAGGAGGATTAATTTATATAGAGTGGGGTGATAGATAGTGCTAAGACTCCAAGCGACTATTTCTTCGGGAGTGGTAACTATGGTCTTTTTATTGCTCAACAAAAAAAATTTAAATGTCTAAAAGTCAAAAATTCAATATGTCCAACATAAACCATGATAATACAGTATTAACAAAATATGTTAAAAGTGTGGTTAGCAGTACTGCTTTTCTCGTCGTTGGGGGTAGTGAAGTATTTGGTGTCTGCAGCTGTCTTGACGCGCGTGTTAGTACGTGTCATGTATATATTCACATTTATATTTACAATAGAACTTGATTATTTGTATAGGCGAATCGAGGTCGATAAACAACGTAACCAGGTGGTAGGTGTTATCGAGCAAAATAAAATATATCTGTATGACGGTACTGCAGGGTGAGTTCTGACGATATAATATGTGTTATTGAGCGCAAAAGCGTTTGTATATACGTACGTTCGCACGCCGTTGTTTTAAATCACGTACGTAGTGAAATCAACCAGTCCGCACGTAGAACACCATTGACACGTCTTGTCACCCGCACTGGGTTTACAAAGCGATTTTGAAGTGTGTGTAATAAGTACCTTTATACATCTCATAATATATAAAAACAGAAACAGTCTTTTCGTCGTAAAAATAAAACTTTATTTCTCGCACATAAAAGACACGACGACAATAATAATACACCGTGTTACGTTTCCATACAAAATGTACACTTCGAGTAAATGTACCAATTGTGGATTCACTCCAGTGGTGTGCATCGCATGTAAATAACATTATAAAGTTAATACGTGTGCCAGCCCCTGACTATAATATTGAACACATAAATGTATGTAATATAATTTGCTTGACGAAAAGAAACGTCCTGTGTCTTGTAGTCGATTCTTGTTCGTTTTGGTAATTTTCGACAGGTTAGGTTAGGTCATAGGCTCAAATATCGAAGGGCTCCAAAACCCATTCAAATCCCTTCCAAATTTTTTTGGGAATTGCATAAAATTAATGTCCTTAGAAGGGGGGTGGCTAAATCAAAGAAATAAATATGTTAGTCCCACAAAATTTTTATCTCAATTAAGATTAGATTTTGCAATTATTGTAGATTTTAAATTTTTAACGCGACTGTTTACTAGACTTATGTGTGTTTTGATTAAAGCTAGTCTTTGCAGTCCATTCGTTTCGTAATGGACACGATTTTTGGTCCAGTATAATGTTTTCAAATCAATTATAGAAAAGAGCCCAGTTCTTATGTTTTTTCTTCATATTTTATTCTTTATGACTCGTTGATAAAATGTCATGATCGATATTCTACCAACATAATATATCTATTTTATCGAATACAAAGGAAATAATATTCGTACATGACGTGTACTCTGTATTAGAGAAAGTGCATTGGATTTAAAACCGCGACTGCGAACGCTAAGCGAAAACAGTTTCTCGTCGACATTGTCTAATCGGGTTATGTTATTATATTTTCCAGGACGTTGAGAATTGTTCCTCTAATAGAGACTACCTTAATGTAAAATGTGGTGTGGGTGCGGGCGAGTGAAGGTAATATACATCATTCTGGGGCGTAATATTTAGTGGATTGGCCATCACACTCACACGAATGAGAAAGCTGACAATCAAAAAACTACCCGTTGTTTTTATTTCCTATTTTTCAATTTGGAAAATAAACAATGCATTTTTTAAGTCCACGTGGGTAGTGATTGTAAAGCCGAATTTATTGTAGCACCGTTAGTCCACCGTCATCCTTTACGACGTATAATATGTCACAATGTATAAGCGACGCAGGATTTTAATGTTCGGCCTTTTCCGTAGATCACCTTAGCACTTATCGTCAGTTTGGTTACCAAAGCTGCGAGAACACGTTTCGTTTTACATCATACTCGTATACAAAGTGATTATTTTAGGCATGCTTGCCCCCTTTTTCGGCAGTAAATATGTAGAAATATTTTATTTTTTTTGGAATGTTCAAGTTACTATAAAAACTATGTTTTCCATAAGTTATTTTTTTCATGTTACCTTAAGGATGTCCCGTAGGGGATATAAACTTTTTATTCGAACGACTACCCCATATTTTAACTGCGGAATTTCATTTAAGTCATTTTTCTGTGAATTTTTATGCATTGAAATCAAAATTTTAATCAATAGTTTTTGAATTATTCAAATTTAAATATTAAGGTTTATAGTGCTTTGAGCATACATTACGTATGCATATTAAATATGCATCCAGGAGACTATTTTGCTTATTACTCAAATTTGAATAACTCAAAAACTTCTCGTTCGAATTTCGATTTTAATTCATCAAAATTTATAGAAAAAAAAACCCTGAATAAAATACCACAATCAAAATAGTGGGTTGCATTTTGATAAAAAAAAGTTTGTACCGCCAGAGAATACTCTTAAGGTGACATGAAAAAAAAAAACGAGTTATGGATAACATAGTTTTTATAATAACCGGAACATTAAAAAAAAAAAATTCTAATTTTTGCATTTTTACGACCAAAAATGAGAGTGAACACGTTTAAAAATAACCCCGAACCCGGTATATGCTTAGATATTTTATATAGATATATAAATAGATCATATTTTCATGTTGAACCGAGAGGGTGGACAGACGAATGCACGGGTAGTTGTGTGTGAAAACCAAAAACAAGGAAAGTGAAATATATCGGAACGATTTAACATAACAGCTGTGACGGTCAATGATTACGATGTAGGAAATGCGATTTAAGAAAAAGACAAATCTTAAGTTTCCAAAAATGTAATTCAGTTGAATTATACACTTAGGAATACATACGAGTACCATAGCGATATATCATGTAAGGTACACAGCAATTTTTATTCATAGATACCATCGAATATAATGCGACACTGGTGAAATAAAATCACTATATGGGGATGTACGCCCGAGGCATCGTAAGATGTGTATACACGGTTGAAAAGCGCGCGCAAATCGCTTTCACGACCCGTTATTTCGATTTGTTTCGGCCATTCCGCGTACTTATACTATAATAATATAATATTACACGGAGAGACTTATATTACTAATGGGGGGTAGTTCTTCGATCCGTACTACGGTCTCTTCGTATTTACGACACGTGAGAAAAAACAAACACGGTGCTCGACAAATATTACATAACGCAGCACGAAGCACTATCACGATAAACGGGGAATGATTGTCAACTATATTATCGAACACTGATTTTTAATTACTATTTTTTATTCTAATGCTGCTGTATCTAAAACGTGCGTGACAGAGATAATGTACAATATAAGTGCTTAATAAAACACATTATCACCACTGTTTATGGAAAAATAATGATTTTTTTACATCACATTTTCATGCTGTAAATTAAAATAACGTGATTTTACTTTTATTTTCATAAACATTGGACTATAGGAAAGGATATGGAATTGAAAATCAATCTCATACCTTAGCATATTTTGTAGTTTTTTTTTATTTTCTTTAGACAAATATCTCAGGACTTTACTCCATATTCCTCTTAATAAGTATTTGACCCAGCCATAGTCAACCATTTTTTAGCTTGAACATTTTTTAACCACGTACACATGCACTACTATATGTAACGCGGGCCACAAGTCGAAACATCGTAATTTAAATACTGATTGATTTTATGCTGTTACATTTTATGTTTTGCTTCGTGATAATTTAACAAGATTTTTGCAGATTAGAGAGTGAATTTTGATGTCGGCACAAATCGGTGTACGACACCTAACCCAAATGGACGCAAAGATACAAATTTCGTTATTGAGTTAAAATTATAATATTACAATAATTTTGTACTTTTGAAATAAAAAAAAAAACGTTTTTAGAATAAATATCATTTAATTGAATTGAATAAATTTATTCAATTGTACATACTACATTTTGTTCCAATAACTTTTCATAACCGTGATACACAATTTACATACCTTTATACCTTGTGTTCGTACCGTATTTTCAGTAATAATATAATCATAATAATGGTAAACTAAATATAGACAATAATAATAATTAATAATGATATTCACCGCCAATCGACCTGTAACCCCCCCCCCAAACGTCGCACACCCAATTTTCCCCGCTCAAACTGTATTGTGACGAATTTTCGGCACCACCCAAGTGTCCCAAAATAATAAACCGAACAAATCGTTCACGATTTTCGACAAACTTGACGCCCCCACAAAACTGTTTTATGGGCCACGTATTATGAAAAAAGTTTGTGGGAACGCAGTGGATTGGAGTATTGGTCGCGCGGCCATGTGCTCATAAAGTGCCTACGAACTCTATAGTTCGACTAAACAGACTTAACCTAACCTAATTAATCATATTTTGCACAGTGTGTACTCACGGCGAGTTCGAATATGGGCCTCTTGCTCTTGTAGGGCGCCATGCGGCGGTGTTCGCGTCCGTTGGCGTAGGTCCGCGACGGAGCCGACGACGGCGGCGGCGGCGGCGGCGGCGGCTGTTACGGGCGCCGCATATCGTCGTGGCGGCTGGCGGCGGCAACGTTACTCGCGGCGGGGCCGGCACTCGTACGCCGCGCGGTGCAGACGTACTGACGGTCGCGGCACCGCCGTCGAGTCGCGCGATCGTCGCGTGGGGGTGGTCGCACCGCGCGGTGCCCGCGTACGTTGGGCCGTGCGAGTACCGCAGCTCGAGCTACTGCGAGTACAGCGAAGCGGCGGCGGCGGCGGAGGCGGTGTGCTCGTCGGCCGCCACGGATTCGGCGGTACGGCCGTTGGTGCCGTTGGTGGTGTTACGAACAGGCCCGGGTGGCACGCGATTTGCGGTGAACGTGCAGTGCTTGTGTGTGTCAGCCCCGTGGCAGTGGTGCGCCGTCGCGCGCTTTTGTCGTATATATTAATTTATATGTATATATATATATATATATATATGACCAGGGGTGGCCAACATGAATATGCTCACGAGCCGCATGGATAAATGAAATTATTTCGAGAGCCGAAAATGTCTTTTGGAAATCCATTTTTAGTCAACGTCATTGAAAACGGATGTCCGGTATCAATCCGGTATTGCAATAGGTACTCCACGGAGCAGAACCGTTAAAATTATTTTTGATAGTTTTGAAAATTTAAACACGAACTGTCACTCTGTTGTGGATTTTTGTCAGCGTGTCTCTTTATTTTCAAAAACCCGAAAATTAATTAACCGTATACAGAATTTAAAATCAATTTTTAGAATGACATATTATTCTTGTGAATCACTTTACTGGGACAGTGAAAATAATTAAATCTAAATATCATTCAAATTTTTAACTAAACATCGTCTTAAAGAATAACTTATCGAGCCAATCTCACATCAATAAAAACCGATAAAAATAAAATATAATATGAAAAATACAACAATTCAAAAATAATAAATATTAATTTATACAATGAGAAGAAATCTTATTTTGGTTTTAAAATATTCTATTCTATTCTAAACGACTGTGATCGATAAAAAAAAAAAAAAATGCAATATTATAAAACAATAGATAATCGTTGTTTTAAGAAACGAAATTCGAGAGCTACATATTATTATAACCAAGACGTGATCCGCACGCGGCTCGCGAGCCACGATTTGGCCACCCCTGCCATATTATGTATACGGGCGGTGTTACACACACACACAATCGTATCGCTCGCGTCCCCTACACTGTTCGCGCAACGGTCGGCTACGCTCGCCCCGCTGACCCCGATTACGGACCATGTGACGAAATCTGTGACCTCTATATCCCCTCGACCTCGCCAGCCCCACACCACGGTTGTGACGGTGACGGGACAACGCGCGTTGTCATCCCGCCGCTCGCTCACGATGATTATAAATTTTCAGGTCACTATACTGTTTATAGTTACGTGGATGTGATATAATATTATATTAAGCATGTCCCTGCGACCAGGGACAGTTAGCCGCCATTTTGAATAGGTGTGGCCAGTGGCATATTTCCCGTCAGGCACAAAAAACAAAATTGTTAACTGACTCCAGTTACGGGATATTTTCTTTTGTATTCCACAAAATATGAATTAAAACACTAAACTAATGACGAATACACAAAAAAAGTAATATATATTAATTACATAATATAGTTTATATTATTATTTTAGATACTTTCTGAAAAAAAAAATATAAAATTTTGTCAGTATTAGAATTATTTTTAGAAGATATTATTACAAATTAATTTGTTCATAAAAATTATGACGAGATCATTGAACTGTGTAATTCAGATTATTGAGAAAACAAAAGGAGGGATTGCATTTTAGATTCCGATCGGAACAAGGAAGCGTTAAAGCGTGCTTTAACGACGTTTTTTACTTTTTTCATTTTATGAAAACATTTTTTTGTATAAGAATTTTCGTCCAAAATCTCTAACAACAACTCCAAATCAAAAATCGCATTGCAGTGTTAATTAAAAGAGGTATTTTTTCAAAATCGTCAATACATTCCTAAATACAGGAAAAAAACTGCAAAGTATGCTGTAAACAAGATTTCATGGAAGGAATTTTAGGAATTAAATTATAACTTCAAAAATATTAAGACTGAAAACTTTAAACTATCACTCATTATCAACAATAGTGTTATACAGACTGGAGTTACGCCGTTTGCTAAATAGGCTGACAATATGTACTGTAGATAATTGAATATAACAAAAGCGTGGTTAAATAACGATAGGTTAGGTTAGGTTAAAGAACGGTAAACTGTTCTTGGTGCGAGATGTGAAATCGTGATGAAAACGATATACATATTAAAATGAAGACATCAAAATCCACATCTTTGCATTGCCAATTTATGTTAAACTCGAAACTCAGTTATCCGGAAAAAAAAGTCCCGTGTTTGAAGTGTTAAATACTTTATTTGAACAGACGGAGTACAATATTGAGACACCAGCTGTTCGTTTTATTCAAATTAAGTTTTTCAACATTTTCTCGTCGTTTAAATTCTTGTAATAAATTCAAAGACTGGCGAACCCGTGATACGATATTAATTTTACTTTTCACTGTAGTTACGGATTAATAGTATTAGCAAGTGTTTATGAAAGCTGTCGATCATTTTTTCTTATTAGAAAAAAATCGCCAAAAAGGAATTAAAAAAAATATTTAAAAATAATGCGTATCGTAAAATGGTCTCTGCACCTTATTATAAATAGTAACTTTAGAAAGAAAAAATTCTGCATAATATTGTTATTCTATTTTGTCGATAACGGCAACGACGAAAGTCGATAAACAGCAAAATATGTGAAAATAACACTATTCAATTTTATAGTATTGTACTCTAATGTTATGCATTATTACAAATAAGATTATAAAATATTCTAAAAATAATAGATCAAGAATGAAAAACACTATTTTTTTCAGTCATGGGGGGGGTTGAACCCCCAAAATCCTTCCCTTGCGCACGGACATGCTGCTACTAACCATTGTCATATTGTCTACACTTTAGTCCTGACTCAAAAACAAAAAAAAAAAATGTTTTATTCGAATAAGAATTGAAGTTTAATATACAATAAAATATTTATTATACAGATGTATTTATAGCTGGTATTACGTGTCGTCTTTTATTAAGATACTTTGCCATTTCATCTTTTCTTCGGAAAAGTTGAAAACTATCTAAATATTGACTGTTTCGAGATTTCAGACATGTTTAAAATTTAATTTAATGAAATACACAAAAGTAATAACTTAGAAAACGATTTATTGTTACTTTATGATTATGTCGTGTTTTTGTCAGAATACATTTTCTGCACAAGAGCTTGTTTACATCACGTTTTATGTTGTATATAAGCAGAATCCCAGCGATCAATACGACCCATTGCGCCTGACCTACGCTTTATTATTCTTATTCCCTCTTGTAACTATACAATAACTCTTTCATTTTTCTCCTTAAACTTATAAATTCTATTAATTTACATACTCATATAATATAAAATAAATATGTTTACGCAATAAATTCATAATAATTAAAGAAAAAAAAAAACATGTTTTAACATTTACAATGTACCGACAATAATTATTTTTGTTATGTACACGTATGTATGTATAATCACTTCGTTCAGAATCCAAAAATACTCAACAAAGATATTTACTCATAGGAGAGGGGTTATCCAATTACACATTTTAACATTATAAAAACATCAAATACTCGTGTACTTGTGTATTCAATATAGTGATTTTGTATTACTTGACATTTGAATTTGAAAAACGAACACCGATACTTTTGACAAAATTATTGTTTTCTAAGCGATATCATTTTACGATTTTTAATTTGGTACATTTGGTTAGGTTACACTTTTCGAATAATATCATTGAATACATCTTACTATAATTATACTGTATCTTGGTTAACGCCCATTTTGTAAATATAAGTAAATCAATAAAGTATTTAGTTTTGACCACCCTTTGACTTTAGGAAAAAAGTTTTATATATTATTATACTCGTGTGTACAAAATATGTACATCCTGACTTCAAAGAATAGAAGGGTCAGCAGGAAAATAAAAAAAGGTTGAGAAAATTTCGTTACAAATACGACAAATCGTATGTTCGGCGTTCGCGGAATCATGCGTAGATTAATAGACCTTTAAATGATATCAAAAAATGGTAAAAGAAACGTGTGAATATATCATATAAGTAGAGCGAGGATTTGTATGCATTTGAATATTTATTCTGGTTGATCGTATGATATGCTAAGTGAGCACAAAATTTGTTTCATGACATAACAATTTAAAAAAAGCCGGACATACTTCGCACGCACGACGGGTGGTATTCTCTTGACGGGCGTATTAAATTTTAAAGAAACGATAAATCATTTCTTCAGTAAAACGATTCTGAACTGAAGTTAATAATATAAGAAAAAAAAATGTTCAAAATTTTTTTTCACATTTTCAAAATTTTCTTGCGCCAAAATCTTTTTTATGGGATTTTCTATATATGTTTCGATTTTCATAAAATTCTGATCAAAAAATTATGGTTTTTGAATCGTTTTTATCAAATTTTGGGTAGTTTTTTCCAAAAAAAACATTGAAGAATTGAGAAATTCAAAAAATGACCTCTCTAAAGTACAATCTAGAGGCAAATCCGGTTTCAAAAAGTTATTTATCGAAACTTTTGGACAAGTATAGAAATACGAAAAGTTGTACACAGAAAAAAATAAAATAAATTAAAAAAATAAACATCATTGTAAAAACACTAGCTTCTTCACTTCGTTCAGAATCTAAAATAAAACTTTTTAGCACATATTTTTGCATATTTCGTCATTTTTCTATTTTAAGGGCTTATTTTACAATTTTAATTGCATATTTCATCTTTTAGTGCATATTTCGATATTTTTTTTTGGAAATTTTTTTAATTTATACTACATATTTTCAATTATAATATGAAAAAAAAAATTATATTTTTATAGTTTCGATTGTTTGGATTAATATCAAAATATCGTAAATTAATAGGTATATTTAAATTGATAAATATAAATACACGGTAAATTCACATTTAGGTACCTAAGTACATTTATTTTAGGAGATATTTTTGATATAAACTGATTATTTTTTTTATATACTGATTAAAACTACCTGAAAATGGTGAAAGTGAAAAAAATTAAGAAAAGTATTTATAGTTTTGTTCCATAATTATTTTTAATAATATATTATATTAATTAAATGTTCAAAAAATAAATTTTTTTTATGCATATTTTTTTATTTTCCTTGCATATTTTAGCACTTTAGTGCATATATTTATGCATATTTAAGATTTTTTAGCGCATATTTGATTGATTTTTAATGCATAATAAATCCGCGCTCTACATATAAGCTAAGGGTTCATATTACATATTATTTTATTATACTCGATACGTTGGTAACAAAATGTTGGTACGCGTTACCTCCAATAAGTCCAATGTATTACGTAACCCTGATCGACACGGTGTCCCCGCATTTTACTCGAGTCGCGATTCGGTTTTTTCCTAGACACAGTACTCGGGTCAGGTGGCCCGCGATCGAGCAGAGCACACAAAATTATAACACGGCGTTCCGTGTAATCAATTTAACTACACGCGTGCTTGGAAAGACCTCGGTCGGCACGCGTCGCCATCAGCGCCGCAAACATCCATCCGGGCAGCCAGCCTCCGAGAAAACACCTCTCATACCAAGGCCATATCTGTGGAAGGGTCCACGGGGTCCGGACCTTCCCGAAATTTTTTACATACCATTTTGAAATTATTTTTACATTTGAGGCAAATCCGGTTTCAAAAAATTATTGATCGAAACTTTTGGACTAGTATTTCTATACCAAAAGTTGTACACAGAAAAAAATAAAATAAAAATAAAAAAATAAACATCATTGTAAAAACACTAGCTTCTTCACTTCATTCAGAATCTAAAAATTAAGGTTTTTTTTTATTTAATGGTTGAGCAACTTGTTTTAGATATGATTCATTTTGCATATTGATAATATTGATGAAAAAAAAAAGGAAGTAAGCAAAGCAAAGATAAGTGAAGTATAGACAAGAAAGCCGTACATACTTCGCACCACAGATATTCTTCGCTCCTCAGGTCAGATACTCTTGATTGGTGTGTTAAAAATTACGATTATTATTGTTCTTTATATTATTTACATCCTTCGTTAGTATTCTAGTATTTTTTTATTATAGTTAACATTTTAGTTTTTCTCAAAATTGGGCAAAAACTACACAATATTTGACAAAAGAAACCATCTTTTTTTAATCCAAACTTTATGACAATTTAAAAATAGATAAACAATAATATAAGAAACATATTGGCACAAGAAAATTTTGAAAATGTGAAAAAAAATTTCTAACAAATATGTGTTTATACATTTTGTATTTTTTAAATATGTCTATTCAAATGCGTTTATAACGCACATTTAGAACAACTATTTTAAGGAGTTTTCAGAACAATAATACAATAAATTTTAGAGCATTTCATTTAACTCTTAAATCCCCATTGTGCTGATATATTTCATATAAAAACATATAACTA
Organism: Stegophylla sp. TES_Ste_2020; assembly: GCA_025469315.1. NCBI lineage: Eukaryota > Metazoa > Arthropoda > Insecta > Hemiptera > Aphididae > Stegophylla > Stegophylla sp. TES_Ste_2020. The sequence goes on along the minus strand of JAIPRM010000294.1, from coordinate 52,632 downwards.
TATAATCATTTATTAACAAGATAATCAATAGAGAAGCTAAGAAATAAAGAAAATTAGAACACAGTGACGTCGGTAATCTTAGTAGCTGGTGCATATACATTTTTGCTTTTTTTGTCGTTCTTGTTTTTTTGAGTGATTAATAATAAACTTCTTTAAGGTACAAACAAAATTCTCTACTAGAAATCTATGCTGTACATACAGAGTAGAAAAGGCATTTCTATATGAATTAAAATAATACATACCATTTTAAAACCACTGTAATTTTTGACTTGATGTATTTTATATTAATAGATAAAATATTTTCCTACAAAAAAAAGGAGGAGTGAAAAATATCCCCATCATCCCTGGACACGCTACTGTAAATATTGTTTAAATTTTAGGATTTGATATGTAATATATAATACTAGATGGTTAATCAGGGTAAACATAATAATATAATAGTCAAAAAAATTAAAATTTCATTATGTACTAGAATCAGATATATTTTATGCAATCTAATTAGACAATATCCATGTACTGATTATAGAAACGTAAATTGATTAATAATGAATAATTGAATTATATTCAAAGTATATTTTATACAAATAAAAAAAAGGATCAAAAAAAAAAACTTTTTCTTATTTCCAGCATTAAAGTTAAATCACAAAATGTTAAATTTTTTTTTTTTTTAAATTAATATAATACATAAAGAATTTAGACAAAATAAGGAGGCTTTCGAACCACAATTCCATAATCATTAAGAGCTGGCGTTAAATCTTCCATAGTCAATGTGAACTTGCGATCTTTGGGAACTTTTCCAGATTTAGTTGGCAAAGTGGCCAAACGCACTCTACAATGTTGCAATGCATCATTTGCTATATCAGAAATAAATTTTTGAGATGCAATTGATATCAAGCGTATTCTGAAATCAATAAATTTGCATCAGTTTTTAATACTTGGTCACATTTACACTTAGTTAAAAATACTAAATAGTACTTTAAAAATCTATAAAATTTTTTTCGAAATAGACAACTTTGGATAACTTGTTAAGTTTACTAGGAAATATTATATATAATGAACCAAGCTAGATTTCATGTAGATAACCTGATATAACCATTAGGGTAGTTATACCCGCCTCTATTAGTTTCTAAATCAAAAACATATATTTTGACCCGATTTAAAACTTCTTTACTTGATTCTGGCCTAATCATTTCCATTAATGAGGAATAGTCTTACATTTGAAATACATAAAATTGTTATATTCTAATGCAGGCAGTTATTTTACTGAAACAACTAATTTTAAACAAAAAAATAACATAATATATGGAATTGACAGGGATTGACGTTACTTTTAAGAAAAAAGAAAAAAAATTCAGTTTTAACCACTTCAAAAAAATATTGAAATTAACAAAGTGTCAAAGTAGTAGTTGTATTTTTGCAGATAATAATGCAAAAAAATTAATTTTAATTTAGTACTTTTTTCATATTCCATTTTTATGTTAATTAACTTATAATTAATTTTACTGATTATACTATACCTACACTTTTGCAATATGTTTGCATTTTTCAGTAAAGATTTATAGTTACTTTTGCAGTATTAAATTTATGCTCAAAAATTGTTTGGAGCTAAAGCCCCCTAAAAACCAAATCCTAAGTCTCCCTATGGTGCATACCACTCCGCTAGTTTTGTACGAGTTCCGCTACAGTTTTTATTAATCGAATACACTTTTGCACTCAGTGCACAATCAGAGTGTACTTGATGTAAAAAGTGCATCAAATCGAAAATACTATAAGTAATCAAAATAATCAAGAAATTTGTTAGGCTAAACCGTTATAGATTTCCCCTCAAAAACTATACTGGAACAAAAGTAAAGTATTCTTCAACTAATCGGATAGAAAAAATTGAATGGACTGGTATTATTATTTTTTGACCCATATCGATGATATGGGTCAAAATAAAAAAAGTAAAGTAAAGTAGAGACAAAAAAGCTGGATATACTTCCCATCACGGGTATTCTTCACTTTTTGGGTCAGATACTTTTGTGGGTGTATAGAATTTTAAAGAAATGATTTATCATTTTTTTAAAATTCTAATACATCCACCAAGAGTATCTGACCCGAGGTGTGAAGAATACCCGTGGTACGAAATATTTCCAGCTTTTTAATCCTAGATTACTAACCTTATTTATACGCCTTTATTTCTAACCATTCATCGATTCGACGAATGTAGCATAAAATGTTCACAAACATATCAAAATTATTGTGATTTTTTTCTATTCTTTATTCTACTTAT
>JAIPRM010000294.1:0-50260 GCA_025469315.1 Stegophylla sp. TES_Ste_2020 | reverse complement strand
ATTTGGGCATTTTATTAATTGGTTTTTGCAGCATATAATATGTCTCTGGTAAGTAAAACAATGGTTTTTGATCAACTCCTTTTTTTATAATCACAGTAGCTACAAACTTTTCATTTATTTATATTTAGTGCTTTTTTTATTGGTCCTTTTTGTAATTGTATTATGTTTTTTATCCTTGACTGAGAGCAATATTGGATTTTATTTCATCATTAAAGATACTTATTAATATGTACGAAAGATAGATGTGAGGTAGAAAAAAATTCACTTAACATGCTAAAAATAATCGATGTAAAATCATTAATGTTCGTCAAATTTACGAATGGTTAGAGATCTAGGGTTAAATATTAATTACATATTAGAAAAAATATTGAAGGGATATATCAATGACAAATGCAGTCACTATGAACAAATTTATCATTATACAGGAGTGAATAAAATATATCGCTATCAAAATTAACTATACCGTTTTAATTTTTCAGTGTATGACTAAACAAATTTCTTGAATGAAATTATTAAGGGAAGTAAAAAAAGTAATTTATAAAAATCAATAATTTATTAAATGGAAGACTTAATAATTTTTGAGAACATACTATAAATTTAATACTGGTCCAACTAAGTGTCTGTAATACAATATGCAATTGATAAAAAATAATCTTTCATTCATATTTAATTGATGTTGCTTCAAATATATTGAGGAACTTCAGTTTCACTGGGTATTTATTGTTTATAAATAAAATTTGTCTACAATGAACTTACATTCGAGGGTCACTTGTTTCAAACCCGGCTTCAGAACATATAGCAGTCGTTATAGAATCAGGAATCTGTAACATAAGATCAAGCGTAGTTAATAATATGCTATAATTCATAAAAGTTTTCATACACGTTTTCACTCGGATTATATAAGGCTTAGGACTCACAGTGGGACTATAGTCTTGGAGTTGAACAATGACATCAGATATCGACAAGGTTTCTTCGGGCACAGGCATCTTGCATATCATATTCTTTACCCGAAGTACCACATAAATGAGCAACGAAACCAGATGAATACGGCGGGTTATAACCCGAAATTGAAATGAAAATGAATATAAAGATTCGATCTTCATCCAAGAATAAACACTAAACTTCGGATATAATATTGTAAATAATTGTTATCTTTTATTGATGTTTAACCAGCTGGTATGTAATAGTTAACCACAGGTTGGGCAACCAAGTTTATATCAGTAGGCTGCTGGACTGCTTATATTTTGTATTTTTATACTTTGTTATATAATATATCTGTGATATTTGTATCACTTTGTTCACGATTCTTTATAATCGTGCTTTGTTATATATATATATATATATCTGTGTTTATTATTATGCATACATTTCAACTATTTTGTGATATTTTTATTTTGATCTGAAGAAATCGGAAGATAATATTTTTTATTGATAAAATACACATGATACCCATAGATAATAGAAGTACTTCTATTATTTATGATGAGACTGGTTTACCATTTACATAATTATTACACCTCAACCTGTGTAATGTAATAGAAATGAGATAAACTGGTCTTTGAAATATTTTATATGCTTATGATTCGGTATTTTGGTTCATTCAAAAGATCCGGGTACAAAACCCTTTTGTAATATTCGGTTCAATTATTTATACACAAGCCCATAAGCATTAAAATCGCTTTTGAATCTTGACTCATTCGGGTTTAAATACCTGTTCGGATATTCGATTCAATTTACATTTTACACTATTAACGTTCGGTTCGTGAACCGCGCGCTTCGCGTTCCAAATATGGAGTGCTACCATGAATGAAATCAATTTTTTTTTTTTTGTGAATGTCCACATTCATACATTTGTGATTCAGATCAAATCGTTTGTTACATTAATGAGTTCAAAAGACCCCGTTTGTTCCCAAACAACACATCTCTACTGTGCGTAGATAATTTATGGGTCTATGTAGTGTGTCTATAAAATTTTCGAATTCCATCAGAGAATTTGAATTCAAAATATAATATGTTGTTCTTAATTTTCGAGAGTTAATAACCATATAATGATTTTTTTTTTCCTCATTGTACTGTTGCAGTTGATTTCAATATATTAAGGTAAAATCATGGGCGTATTAATGTATTCTAGTGTTTGTCTATGTCAAACAGTAGTCATTGTAATTTTGATGGGCTATTTATTTTGCTGTAATAAATTTAACACAATCAGTATTTAGGATTTTCTCGAGGACTTTTTTTTTTTTTTTTGGTTAAGGCCTCTTTATTTAATAAAACTAATAGTAATATATATTATAAATTGTAAAAATGAATAAAACTTCTTTATTAATATGAATATTATATAAATGTCAATAATAATATAATTTTTAATATGTGATGTCGATGAGAATATCATACAAGTAGACTAAGTTTATGATTATCGAATAATTTTTTCAAACTTAATGTACTTATTAATTAAATTATAGTAATGCCTTAAGAGGTTTTAGTATTTTATAGAGGATGTGTTAAATAACGAAATTTATGTCCGTGCAGTTTTGAAATATATCTTAGTCAGGTCAAATCAAAAATCTCAAAATACTACAAAGGCATTTAATTCATAATTTGTTAGGTGTAAAATTAAATTTTTATATAATTTATAATATTATTAGCTAGGTACTCAACAAAAGCAATTTTATGTTGAGTTTATCTAAAAGCTTGTTTAAAAGTTATTAAAACATTTTATACATTTTTCCAAGTTTTTATATCAAAATAGTTTTTGAATTCCAGCAATTGATTCGATAAATACAATTTGTTTTTATATTTCTCTTAGTTATAGAAATTATATTCATGAGAATCCAATATGCCACTTGCCTATGTCGTGTGAAGAACTGATTAATTTTTATTTTTATTCTTTTTTTAAAATTTAAAATGCAAATTTTTGATTTGAATGTATGATTTGTTACCAGTTTGAAGTATTAATAATTATTAATTATCATGGCAATGGATTTATGATATTCTCTAATATAATTCTCATATACAATGCCACATTACGATATATGTCGAAAAATCAAGAACACAAAAAAGGTATTTTTCCGTTTTTATTTAATTTTTTTGTAGTTTTACCTTGAGACAAAATTATTTATTAAGTAAAGAATAATAATCTTTAAAAAGTAATATGGCAATATTAGGATCTGGTGAACTTACTAATTTCGATGATTTGTAGCGGAATCCATTCCAAATTAAAAAGCTATGTAAAGAAGCTTAAGTGAAATGCTCTTAGAAAAGGTATATACCACATGATTTGATTAATAATTAAAAATGTTTACCATAGATTCCAGCAGAAATGATAACACTAAAGTCTACCGTGGATAAAGTTGACACTGATACATTACAAATCAAATTAAAGGCTAGAAATTCACTCCATGTAATACAAGTCTATCAATGTAGTTTATTATATTATACTTACTACATTTATTTAATTAGACCGTTAAACTATTGAAAATTAATATCAAAGTAAAAAACAAAATAAAGAAGAAAACCCTACCTAACCCTTCAAAGATAAAACATAAAAATTTTAGAAGAAAAAACAAAGGTAAATGATTTGATTTCACAATAACTTTTTTCTAATAAGTTGGATTTTGTATTTATTTAGGAAAGAACACGCATGACCAAAAGAATAGACTGATGATGGTAAATCGTCAGTGACAAAACGTTTCAATGTAATAATGGATAGATTTCGAAATATAAAGAATAAAAGAAAATAATTAATGTTGTAACTATCTATTTTTATTTTGTTATTTTATACAAACAATAATTGTTAGTAAACAAATTTTTACAAAACCTAGAAAAAGTTAATGAATATTGCTCAAACATTTTCTTGTAGAGCAATTGTAACTTATCACAAATAAATATATATATCATTTATATATCAAGATGTCTAAATTGACGTCTTAATTTCTCGTGTTTGTTCCTTTTTTCTTTATGATTTTTCCACGGTTTCGATGTGGTTTGTTGAGTTTGACTGAAAATAACAATCAAGATTAACTCAAATAAACAGATTCTTACAATTAAAATGATTTTGGAATATATACTTAGCACTGCCCATTATATCCATTTTTTGCATGCCTTTACAGTGAGCACCCATGGTGGTTTTTTTAAAAAATGAATGGTCCAAATCAGATCCTGATGCGAAGTTAGGCTAACAAATATTTATTTATTTTTACTTTTACAAGCCTAGAATAAAATTAAATAAAAAAAAAACCTTCAGAAGAATATTTTCAAATGGAGTGAATGTTTTTATTGCACGATTTTCATCAGGTGGTGGAAAAGAATGAAATTTTTTTTGATCGACTCCTGGTGGAGCAATGCAAAATAGTAGGCGTCCCTGTACATAATGTTTGAGAATTACACGAGCTGCTCTTGAACCATCTGGCTGACCATTTGCTGTCATATAACCTCTACTACCTTCAATAGTAAAATAAGGGAAAAAAAATATGTATTTTCTGTCCTAAAATAAGATTTTGATTAAAAAATTACATGCATAAGCGTTGAGGAATTCATCAGCTGTAGGTGGTCGATCCGGATCTTCACCTTCTAATGGTTTGGTTACCATTATACTATATTGATCCTCTAATATATGTCTTGGAATTTGTGAACATATTATATTTACGGGAGGCCTATGATCCCTCATCTGGTCTATTGGAAGAATACCATTAATAATGAGGTCAGCTTTTGTAAACACAAAGCTGGGCATAACTAAACCAGGACAATCACATAACATCAGATCTTTATCAACAAAGAGTGTCTAAAAAATATACAAATGTGAAAATCAATATGATAAACTAATTTTGAACTGTGATTTTAACTAGGTAAATAAATTATTTATTGTAATATAAAAAAAAAAAATTTAGCTATAATACCTGAAAATGCTTTGTTTTTCCGGGAGTGGAAGAAACGGAAACTTTCTTAGTGGCAAGAAGTGTATTAATCGTTGAACTTTTACCAACATTTGGGTAACCTACTAATCCAATTGTAATCATTTCATCAGATAAACGTTTATTATTTCCATGTATTGTTTTAAAAAGATGAATTAATTCCTCGTTTGATAACAACTTTGGGGAGTTTTTGAAAATCGGACATACTTCTAAAAAAATAAATAAATAAATAAACATTACATAAAATTGTAATAAGGAAAAATTATACCCTCATCATCTCCAATAACTTCTTCTTCTTCGTCAGTTTCATAATCAGAGCTATTCCATTCTTCATCATCAATTTCTTCTTCTGCTTCTTCTTCGAGTATTTCTTCAACCTATATTAAATATTTATTTAAAAAACAACAGTACATAAAGAAACTTGAAAAATATTTGTACTACTAACCGTGTCATTAGCCTCTTCATTGCCTTCTTGAATTGTCTCTTCACTTTGTTTAGCAGAATAAAAGGCAACTCTAACTGCTATAGAATCAAAATATTTAGCCCAGAATTTACGTTGTGAAGCAGTCAACAAATCAGACTTGTTTATTAGCAACAAATTAGTTTTATTTTTATCAACTTCTTTTGAATACTTCTCCAAGTCATCACAAAAAAACAACAATGGATTACGAGCATCTACAATTTGTACTAATACATCACTTCTCTCAACAACTCTCCATAGCTGTCTCCAAAAGTCTAAATTTTTTTCATATGGTGTCAACACTAGACCATGTTCTTCTTGAAGTTCAGCCAGTTTACGACGCCAATTTAAAAAATTTTGTCTTTCTTTCGAATCTAACTCTTCAGCTGTAGTATCTTTGTTCCAATTTGGTCTGTGAATCAACAAATTAGATACTATAATATTGTTGCACAAAATTCAAATTATAATCTATAATACCTTCTAGGAATTTTAATAAAATGTTTAAATTCTTTGTGGGACTTTGCAATTTTTGAACGCTCTTCATCAGTTAAAAAACCAACCATTCGACTTTCAGGCACAAATTCTACATTTAGCTTTTCGGCCTAAACTTATAACAAACAGTAAAGAAAGTAACAAAAGCCAATATACCATAAATCAATATCCAAAAATATAATATACCGTAAATTCTGTTCCAGCCAACTCTGCCTTGGACAAAAACTCTTCGAAGGAACTCTGTTCAGTGACAGATTGCAAATTCAGTCTGCCCCAATCGTATCCATCAGCCAAATCGGATGTGTGAAGCTAGATAATAAAATAAAACAATTATTCCCCAATACTTATCGGCTGATATAATAATATGTCGAATTAGATTAACAAATTTACAACAAAACCAGTATACACTAGTACACTACGAATCAATACATACAAACGAATCGTTGTTCAGAGTCTTGTTTCCGCGACCGAATCTGTCTTTGATCAGCGCCCGACCGAAATTATGACCGCCGCCACCACCACCTTTTTTCTTGGGCGGCATTACGTACAAGAGACGAAATAACTTCAAATTTTCACTTTCTTAAGTGTTTAATGAACAAAAATATTAAAAATTATTATTTAAGAAATAATATCCACAAGTGATACTATTCAAGATTGCACATGTTTTTATTTTCTTATCATATTTGAAATGATAAGATATTTTATGTTTTTGAGCAGTAACACCAACCTTATACATGGTAATAACTATGGTTGGTATTGGTATCATATGTTACTACCAGTTTACCTCCAGTAATAAGAAATTATAACCTAAAATTTTATTCTGGTAGCCCCATTGTGTAATATTGGAACTCTATGATAGACCCACATCCTGATAAATATCAGGTCTATGGCCCACAGCTGCTTAAATAATAACGTTCGTAGATACGCGCACACTTTAAACTGCAAAGCCGCTATAGAAGTCAAAATATAGCAGATCATCTACACGATTGGTGGTGGTCTAGGAAAGCACAGGTATACGTTTTTTAGATATTTGTTACATTATGTTAATCTTAATGACCATAATTAATAAGGTATTATATTTCTTCTGTTTAGTTAGATAATATTTTCCTTCGCAATTACTAAGTGCTTAGGGCCCTCCATCATATTCTGTTCTGTGCTCACTGCTCACACTCGGTACCATAGACATTAATAGTAGTGTAGTGTAATGTCTATGCCAGTACCCACATATTATTCTTATCCATGGTACTCATTAACCACAACTAAAAGGAGGTGCACTTAATTAAGATAAAAATGAAAAAAATACACAGTAGATAATTTTATTACTAAATACTAACCGAATCTACGATAAAAATATGTATTCTAAGATCCAAGCATGTTGATTATTCTTTTTTATGTAATCTTACCATAGAAGTTATTCATACTTGAGCTATTAACATTTAGCTCTTTTTTTTTGTATTCCATATTAGTTGAGTACCTATAAGATGACTTTATACACATGAAAACTATACCAAAGAGCAAGATGTATTGCTTTGATTGTGTTATATACTTAACAGAATTCGACCGACCATATGAACACAGAGTACATTAAATAAAAAATAATCAATTAATTCTTCTATTCAGTGGTAGATGTTTTGTGTTTTATCATTTTTTTGCAAACCGATTTTACTTTTACTGATTTTCCACAATCAATGGTCAATCAAAAAATTGAAGGTAGAGACCTACCTTCAATTTTTTCTGGTGAACAGTAGTTTTCCGTTACCATTGGCATAATATATTTTTTACTTGTGGCATCTATTTTTAACTGTAACTAAAAAGCGTCTTTGTAAACCGAGTTAATTGATAAAACTTGAAAACTCCTCCGTTCTCTCTAATTTTAAATATTTATTGTGATATTGGTAATCAATGTCAAGTGAAGTATTGTTTAATTTTACTAATATCATATATTTTATTGATTTCTATACTTCCGAGTATTTGTATTGATGTTGAATATAACAATAAATCAATGGAAAATCTCATCGATTTATAAAATTTAGCATTTCACAATTTGATCATCCTTTATAAAAGTTTGAAAAAGTCCCCTGTTTTAGTTCTGTTTACTGATATCTATGTACATCATTAAAATAACTAAGTATTATAAATATCTTAATTATTTATATGGTTTTTAGGACACAATTTCTACTTGCTGCTTTCAATTGATGATAATTTTTCACAGTGATGGCTTACAATGACAAACATAAGCAATTTTTGCAATATTTCATGACTGAAAGATTAGTGTCCAAAGAAAATGCTCAAAGAATTAATGACGTTTTATTTCCTAATAAAAAAATTGATATGACCATTGAAATTATCAATTCTAAAATTTCTCCTCTCGAATTTAAAATTAACAAAACTGTGTGCGAACAAAATGGAAACATAAACTATGTATTTATTGCTACCTTTTATGAGGATTTCAACAAAAAACCAGATTTAAACAAATTAACATTTGGGAAACTCGTTGACTACATTGTCGAAGCAGGTGGATCTGTACCATATAACGAAGCGATTACTTTTAATAGTCATATGACTGATCCTATTTTGAATTCATTTTTTGCTCGTAAATATTTGGTTGCTGACAATGATAAAAATATCTTCTTGTCAACAGTGGCTATTAGTGAACTAGAAGTATATTTAGCTGAAAAATTTGCAGAAAAAAGATGCATGGTCTGTATGAGATGTGTTGTGTATGGAATCAAATGCCAGTCTTGTGGAATGTTTGCTCATGGAAATTGTTTAAGAGAATATTTAAAAAATTCAGAGTGCCAAAAGTGTTTTAAATGTAATAAACGATTATCTGTTAACTGGAATCCAATAACAATTTAAAATGAATTATAAACTTACCTAACTAAATTTTATACAATAAAATGCAGTTTTTACATAATTTGATGGTTTTTTTTTTTTTTTTTTTAATTGGGTATTATGTATTAAAAATGTAATTGCATTATGTATATTTGTTGTAAATGTACCTATTAAATATATCTAGTAGTAGTAGTTGTATCTATTATTATTTCAAAAAATATCATGAAATACATATGTATATCACAAAAGTGTGAACTTGACACCTCAGGTGGGATACTCTTGACGAGTGTATTGAAAATACGTGAAAAAGTATAAAAATTGGAAAAATTACCTCTGTAAAGTACCACCTGGGAGTGATTTGGGATCTATAGAGATACTGGTCGAAACTTTTAGACAAGTATTTCTATATGAAAATTTGTTTACAAAAAGATAAAAAGTAAACATCATTGTAAAATCATAAGCTTCTTCATTCCGTTCAGAATCTAAAAAATAATCCAAATAATTTTGAAACTAATGGACATTATTGAAGACATTTCATAAATTATGTTGTGTATATTTTTCAGATTACTTTTACATACATTTTAAGCAACTAGTACATGAAAACTAAAATAAATTATATTTATAAACAAATCATTTTTGTACTCGACTTCACAATTTTATTTTATGTTATAACTCGTAATAACATAATTATGTACTGTTAACATTAGTTTATTAAATAATGTAAGCTTTATGCTGTTTTTTTCATAATTGTATATTAGATGCTAAAATGTGCTCTATGTTCTATTATACTTTAAACATAAGATATGATATCTTTTTTTTTACTTTTATAATATTGAATTATGTCTGTGTAGAACTTTTGTCTTGAATGAAAAAAAAAAACATGTATATTAGGGTGACCAGATGTGTCCCATAAAAAAAAGAGGACATATTTATCATATAAATATATATCAGCTATATGTAACATATTGTAGGGACACTGCCTCCAAATAGTTTACACATAAAAATGTATACAGTATATCCCAGAAGTTTCGTATCACCCCAAATATCTCGGTGCTGTGTCAATATTTTTGAATGTGGTTTTTTCAAGAATTAATCCTTACAAAAATTACAATTTAATAAGATTAATTTCGAAAATTAAAAATAAAAGGACCTTTTTTAGATTCTGAGTAGAGCAAAGAAGCTAGTAGTGTTTTTACAACGATGTTTTTAAAATTTTATTTTCAACACTCATATAAAAATACTTAAATACCTAGAAAATACCTCAATGATACTTTTAAGAGGTCATTTTCCTAAAATCTCAATAGTTTTCTCAATATTAAGGAAAGTTACCAAAAGTTTGACCAATAAAAAAAAAACTTTTTTAAGTTAAAAACTATTTCTTTTTTTTTTCATTCAAATTTTAAGGAAATTTAAATAGTGATAGACAATAATATGAGAAATGTTTTGATGGAACACAATTTTTTTTTTAACACTTTCTCATCGAAATTTTTTTCCCTTTTCTCAGTTAATAAAAAATATAAAATTGGCTGAATAAAAATCTTTTTTTTTCTGTAATAACAACAAACAATAATTTTTAAGTATAATATTCTTGAATAAACAAAAACTCTGCTCAGAATCGTTTTATTTAAGAAATGATTTTTCGTTTCTTTAAAATGTAATTCACTCTTCAAGAGCATCCCACCCAAGAAGCAAAGTATGTAAGGATTTTTAAAGATAAGTTTTTAAAAAAAATACTGAAATTTAAAGAAAATTGACCAAGTTAGAGCAGGTTATGTTTTTGCTAACAATTATTGCTCTCGTGAAATCAAAATCAAAGCCTGCCAACTTTTCTTTTCTTGTTCTAACTAGATCAAATAACAATGAATTGCTCTTAATTTCTTTTTAAATTAACTCTCAAACAAAGGGTACAAAATAGTTTTTTTTTTTCAAATATTTTATTCTTAGAATTTTTTTTTTGAAAATGTTTGTTGAAATTAATTTCATTAAATTCTAATTTGTATAAAGATTACTCTCGAAAAAAACACATTTTACAATTTGATGTGCCATCAAGATACTTAAGTTGATTTCTTGTGCATACTGTATAATATAGGTAGGTACATAAATACTTTGTATCCAATGATCATCACAATATTCTTCTTAAACTCACTTTGGAACAATCATATTATAACATAACATGCATTTAGTATGATATTATCATAATATAATTAATTATAAATTCTTATTTAGAAAAATAAAATCGTAATTCATATATTTTAAAGATTATTAATTATTAGTATTACAAATACAAAAAAAGATATTTAAATTTTTTTATAAAAACGAGCACATCTATAAAAAGAAGACAAATCCTTGTAAAATAGGACATCTGGTCACCCTAATATTAACTATTATTATAGCTTTTAAAATTACATGAAGTAAAGAAAATATGTTGATGTAGATTTTACATAAAATATAATTAAATTATTAATTTTATCTTGTGAATCTTAAGACTATTAAAATTATTTTATAATAAAAATATATCTAATAATTATTACATAATATTATCAAATAAAAACAGTGTTACATTAATAATTATTGATAAGTATTCAAATTTTTCGATGTTTTTATATCACTATTTTTGAGCTACACCTAAAATAATAAATATATTTAATACTAATACCTCCAACAGTTTTTACTATCATTAACAATCTTAACATTATTACATATTATACTATCCATTTGTATAATATATAATTGCTACTTGCCAGATTTAAATTTAATATAATAGAAAATGTATAATGGTAATAGAGAATGTCAGGTTAGTTGTGTAGTGGAACACCAAATACTTAACTAATTTTAATGAAAATTTATATAATAATCTTATAATAATTAAATTAGGTGAATACTGTTTATTATAATATATATATAAAAGAAAAGTTAATTTAAGTTAATTTTAATTTAACAAATGAAATTAAGAAAATTAGACTGATGAAATTAAGAAAATTAGACTGCTAGTTCTGTGTAAGAACTATTATTACAGATAGGGTTATTAATACCTAAGTCATTAAATAAAAAAAGTTTTATCAATAAATAAGAAGTACCTTATACAGGGGTGACGAACCTTTTTTGGATATAATGTTAATATTCAACAGCAAATAATTTTAAAACTATTAGCATGCCAAAAAAAAATAATTGATGAGCTTTTTTTTATACATTTTAGTTATAAAGTTTAACATAAAAATAAAGATAATTACAAACTGTATCGCGTTCTTCTGAAATTCGGTCTAAGTACCATAGGTTTGCACCCCTGACCTAATACAATGATTCTAAATATTCTTATCAAAATTAAATTTGAATAACAATAATAACCTACCTTGATATATTGTTTATTTTAAAAATTATTATATAATATTATATAATAGGTACCTACCACAGGCGCATGGAAAAGGAGGCTTTGGACTTTCCAAAAGTGATTTTAACAATTTTCTATATAAAATAATTTCTATAGAAAAAAATTTCATTGATATTCTGACTGTATAGATTTTTGAATATGAAATATCAAAAAAAGAGCAGCACATTTGTAATGCAGTTCATCATAGTGATAAATAAGGCTGTGAATTTTATGTAGTGAAAAACCTTAAAAAAATGTATTTAAAATCTCAAAAATGTTAACAAATACACTTAAAATTGCTTTTTGGTGAATTGAAAATTATAATTTTTTAAATCCATGAACTTGAATAAATACATTGTAGACATATAAGTTTATTAGCAAAAAAAAAAATTATTTTAATTTTTAATGTTTTTGTTTGTATTAATCTTACACAGATAAAGATTACCTGTTCAATCAATTTAAAAAATGTGTGAAAAGTAATTATATTCATTTTGATTGAATTTGACCCTGATTCTGTAGTTTTACTCCATTACTATGAAATTGTGACATATCGAGCACTGTAATATATGCTTATGTATCTTATGTATTTTAAAATTAGAATATTATTCATGAAATAGAAATATTAAGTATATATAATCATGTAAAATAAAAAAGCCGGACATACTTCGCACCATGGATATTCTTTGCTCCTTGGGTCAGATACTCTTGAAGGGTGTGTATAATTTTAAAGAAATGATAAATCATTTCTTCAATAAGACGATTCTGAACGAAAGAAGTTAATAATATAAAGAACAATAATAGTAGTCATTTTCAACACACTCACCAAGAGTATCTGACCCCTAGAGCGAAAAATATCTGTGGTGCGAAGTATGTTCGGCTTTCTTGTCTATATTTTATTTTACTTTACTTTAACTTTACATAACTATATTTTTTTTATTTGATAAATAAAGGGAAAAAAAATGTTAGAAAAATGTCCAAAATTTTTTTTCACATTTCCAAAATTTTCTTACGCCAAAATCTTTCTTATATTATTGTCTATCAATTTTTAAATTTTCAGAGTTTGGATCAAAAAATGATGGTTTCCGAGTCTTTTTTGTCAAATTTTGGGTAGTTTTTTTCAAAAAAAAATTTAAGAATTGAGAAATTAAAAATGACCTCTCTAAGGTACCAACTAGAGGCAAATCCAGTTTCAAAAAGTTACTGATCGAAACTTTTGGACAAGTAGATCTATACAAAAAAGTTCACAGAAAAAAAATAATAATAAACATCATTGTAGAAACACTAGCTTCTTCACTTCGCCAAATCTAAAATACTTGGGGGTAAAGATGTTTATTGACAGAATTTAATTAATTGTAATACCATAAAATGAACCAAAAAGGCAAAAAAAAAAAAATGTGACAATTTAATGTCAAAAAATCAAATTTGTTGTTACATAACCCAATTTTGTGAAAATTCACTTTCCTATAAATTCACAGCCCTAGTAACAAATAATATAAAATTCTATATTTTATAATATTCTTCATTTTTTTATGTTTAAATTATTATTCCTAATTAAACTTCAGTGGGCGCCCATGGTATTTACTTTCCATAATTATTGTAACATATAAAATTATACATAATATATTAACACTAACCTGAGAAATCGTAATTAAATGGCAATAAAACCGGATATACTTCACATAATCAATATTTTTCGGTTCTCAAGTGAGACTTGTTGTATATGTTAAATTTTAAATGGTAAATTATTTCATCGATAAAAAAATTCTGAGCGGATCTTTAGTTTATATAAGACAATATTACTTAAAAATTATAAAGTTTATAATTATTGTTTATTACAACAAAAATTATTTTTTATTCAACCAGTTTTATATTCCACTATTAACTGAGAACAGAAAAAAAAACTTTTTTTCACCAAAATATTTTTCATTACAGTACATTCTGTAGTTTGCAATTCATATTATACATTGTCAATCTAAATTAAAATTTTTATAATGTTAGGATCTTAAAACAAAGTTTTAAAGTTTTTGTCAAATTTTGTGTAGTTTTACCCAAATTTCATTAAAATTATTAACAATTTCGAAAAATTAACTCTTAAAAGTACCATTTAAAGGCAAATTCTGATACTAAAGTTGCTGGTCAAAACTTTTGAACAAGTGTTTCTATAAATAGACATGTTCATGCAAAAAAAAATTAACATTGTAAAAAAATGTTGTTTAATAATTTTTAGAGAAACTTGATATCACCATCAAACAATACTTTTTTTTAAGAAAATGACAATATTTTATAAACTAAAAGTAATGAATTACAGCTAGTAACGATATGTTAAGTAAAATAGTATTTGAATACGAAAGCACATTCTAAGTAAATATTAACTGACTTAGATGTATAAATCAAAGTATTTTAAACCTACTAAAGATACATTATAATCATAAGCGTGCTGAGGGAGTAGTTATGAGGGTTTACTCTCCCCTCCAAAAAAAAATCTTTAATTTTTCCTAAACTATTTATGAATTTAAAAATTTGTATAGAGAATTATAAGGCCCGCTGTGCAGCTGCATGTTCAGTACACATGTACACACTGGTAGATAATAGGTACCATAATTACCTGCGTTTGTCGATTAACATTATTTAAATACATATTCATTATGCTCCATGGGCACAGTTGTGCATACAACTTCGTCTTTACTTTCAGGCCCTAGGTGTTATGTTAAAGAGGTAATTTATTAAAACTCTCAATAGTTTTTTGAAAATTTTGAAAAAACTATCAAAAACATTAAACAAATTATTTTTTTGATCCAAACTTATATTTTAATATAAATTATAAATAGACCATAATATGAAAAATATTTCGGTGAATTAAAATTTTTATTTTAACTGAAGCTCTACCCAGAATTTGTGCTATTGAAGAAATGATTTATTGTTTCTTTAAAATTTAACACACCCACAAAGTTCCTCCTGAGGAGCAAAGTATGTCCAGTTTTCTAAAATTTAATATTAAAATATTTTAAAAATGTAAATCAGTAAAAATAATTAAGATTAGTTTCATTTTAAATTCAGTAGGAACAGTTTTAACATTATAAACTAAATAAATATTAAAAATATTAAAATAATACAATTAAGAACTTATTTTAAATTAAATTACCTATGATATTATTTAACAACAGTAAAATTAATACACAATTTATTTTATATTCTTTTTTAACTTCTGACTCTACCAATATCAAATGGGCACCACAAAAATAGAAAAACTTTTTTTAATTATTATTTTTTTATAATGATTAATTCTTTCTGTGAGTAGTAATATGTAGTATGTATTATTTATACAGTACTGCTATTATTATTAATATTACTATTTTTTTTTTTATAAAATTTTATGCATTTTCCTTAAAACGATTAAAATATTTTAGCCCTTTTTTTGATGATATTTCTACGAAAAGTCTTAAATTAAATGAGGTGAAGTTGTTAGAAGTGGTAATGGAGCATTTTCTTCATAAAACATAGCCATTTTGCTGAAATCAACTTTCCTTTTGTTATTTGTCTAAAACATTACGAATCATATTTGTAATTAAAATAAGTGCTTTAGGTAGCTAGAGAACTCATAACCAGAGCTGAAGACTTATAGCGTTTGCATATGCAGTGTTAGATTTTAAGGTTATTTAGTTGACAAATGCCAATGGGGTCCTCACCTAAACATTTTAATCTGAGGAAAAATCGCTCAAAAAAGTAAGTATGTTTTATGTATCAATACTGTAGTGCTTTGAAATAGTAATGCAACACCATCTCTTACAAAAAATATTTTTGATAAACAAAACTGTAAACAGTAGAATTTACCATTAATTCAAGTCCCTTATCCTTATTTGAGTAATCTGAGTAATCACTATAATTTTCTTATATGTTATTGTTCGACTGAAATATTATTTACTAAGGGAAAAAACTATTTTTTTTTTTTTTTTTTATTTGAATTTTTTATAGTTATATTTTTATATATTTTGACTTAATCTTAATAATACAACAGGTATTGTTTTTTGTTTACAGCTATTCATAGCAGAATGTATAATGTTCACATATTTTATGATAGTAATTGTTATTGGGGAGGGATCTGAAACTCTGTAGCTGAAATCTGTAAGATTAAGAAAACTTTTTGACAACCGATATTTGACCCAACTTGCCCCACTACTAAAGGAAATTCAATACAAAAAGTTTTTAGTGAATATTTTTTTTTTACTTTTTGATAATTAATTTGGTATTTTTGGTTAATTAATGTAAAATTCACTATCACATAAATCATGTTTGAGTAAGAGTGGTTTATTGTTGGTAAATAAAAATACTCTAGAAACATACTTTAATGTGAGAGAGTATCCAATGTAAGTTACTTTTTAGATGATTAACTTTTAAGATAAAGGTATACATTGTATTTAACAGAATTAAAATAAGCATACAAGGAGGGTTATTTTTTTTTAATTTTATGTAAATACTTTGAAGGTACTTTTTAAAAATATAGAATTATATAGGAATATTCATAATTCATTTTTAATTTGAAATTAATAGAGCATACCTATTATAGTGCTCAATTTAAATTTCTTCGAAGCATTTTATAGAGTATTTCTTATAGTTTTTAGTGCTGTAAGTCTCTAGCCCTACTTATAAGCAATAAATTTAAATATTTATATAATATATAATATATTATCAAAAGATTAAAATTTAATCTAATTTAATAAATGTTTATAATTTAGTTGCATACTCCAATAGATATGAGACATTCCTCTCCGCAACTCGCTGATGACTCATCATTAGAATATCCATTTTTAGGAGTTCTGTTTACATCTATATCCTCATATAGTAGTCTAAACTGATCGCTAACTAATAGAGGCTAAAATTTAAAATTAAAATACGAGAAATGTCAATTTTAACTTATCAGCTACACAAAAAAACAGATCATTTTTATGAAGATTTCTAAGAAAAACATAACTAAAAGTTATTCTTCATTCTATTTGTTTATTTTATACCCTAATAACTAAACTTACTTGTGAAAATGAATTTAGCTTTTTCATATCTTTTTTCAATATTTCATTAATGTCCCCGTGTTCAATTTGGTATCGAAAAATTAAATCAGGTGTTTGTTCAATGTTTTCCATCCAGAATGGTTGCTATAAAATTAGTTTTATTACTAGGGAGGTGCCTAAATATTTTTAAATTAACACTATTAAAATAAATACTAACCTTTTTAATTGGCTGGTCTGAATATACTTGTTTTCTATATTTAGTTGGCCATGAATAATCATCCTTAAATAATTAGAATTTTTAATTAAATTACAATAAAGATATATTAAGAGAAATTAATGTTTTAATTAATTAGATACCTATTTATTTATAAATATTTAATCTTCATAATTTATTAGTTAGTTATAAATTATGACTACAGGTATATTTATGAATTTTACTTTTAAAACTTATAGTGGAGAATGACGTATTAATGCTATAGAAATACAGTTCACAATAGTGAAATCATTATGGCAATAATTTATTAAAAATAAAATATTAAAAATCAATAGTAGGTATACTGATTTTTACATCAACATTTAATATCATTCTGGTATAATTGTCTTAATTGCATTTTTCAGTTGTAATAGTAGGTAGGTTTTAAAAATCTTATTCTGAAATCTGGCAAATTCCCAGTTTTTATTCTATTTCTGATGTGTGCTTAGCGAATTAATTATTACTTATAAATAATTATTATACCTATTATAGGTATCAATGAAAATTAATTCCATGTATTATACAAAGTGTCCCAGTACAATTTGACAAATGCAATAATTTTTGTTCAATTAATAACTTTTACCTTTTTTTTTTTTAATTATTATTACAGCTCTTCAACAATAACTTATAATTTTTGATTTTAGAACACAAATTTTGAAATTTGAAATTTTACACAATTGGTTTAGAAAAAATCAAAATTTAGTTATTTATTTACCTATTATGATTTTGTAATTTTGTTGAAATTTTAATTTAACTACTTCACAATAACAAAATATAAAATAACACAATAACAAATATCACACAATCATTCAAAATTCAACATTATACACAGTAAAATTTCATTTTTAAAAAATTTAATAAGTCATAATAAATAAATGATGAAACCTCAATTAGGTATTTTACCACCAATTTTTTTCTTAATATCAGTCACAAAATGGCTATTTTGAATTTCTTCTAAAAATTAATGTAAAATTTAAAATTTGGGTACTAAAAAAAAAAAGATAAAAAATGTTTATTTTATAACTGCAGGGCAATGCTGGTAAAAATAATTTTAAAATTTAAATTATTAATAAAACAAAAGTTATTGCATTTTTCAAATTGTAATGGGACATACTGTATATTATATAAATGTATTCTTACTTCTTTTTCACTGCTATCTGTTTTTTCTCGTAAAGTTGAGGAATAGAAGCTACTGTCCTCATATAGCCATTTGCTACTAATGAAACAAAAAATGAATTATTATTATTATTATTATTGTTTTATTAGGATGACATTTAGTGCTATGAGTTTGGTGAACCCGGAATCAGGACCCTGATCTCCTACTGGTGGAATTCCCCATATCTACCTGTAAATAATACTTTCCATGCTGCCTTGCATGCATAGAAGGAATACTAAAAACGCTTTGAAAGATTACTCTGAAATCGAACTAAGGTCAGGAAAGCAATGGATAGCCAACAGATTATTTTGCTTAGTAAAATCATATTGATAAATGGCGATATAATGAAACATGTAATAATCATAATCTCTGAAAATCAAGATTTGGCAGAGAAAAAAATAACTAAAAGGTTATTTCCTCAAGTCATTAACACGTAAAACATTTGTAACTTAAATGATAAATTGAGTATTAACACATAATGAAAACAAAGAAAAAAAATTGTAAAAATATGCACTTAGAATGTAATAACAGTGTTGAATTAGAAAAAATTAACAACAAAATCACTGAAATAGAAACTCAATGTTTATAAAATTAACATTTATGAGGTGAAATAGCTGGAGAATAGACAGTGAATCCTGTGTATATGGGTGTCATTTGGGAGTATTAGGATGCAGGAGTATGCATTTGCCCTACTTCTAGATTTTGACTAATATGGGCTGGTTCAAATACATTACAGCCGTGCTTACATACAATAGAAGTCCACACAAATCATTATAGGCTCAAAGAGTGATAAAAGAAAAATACTATTCTTTAGTTTTAGGAAATCATTAAGTTTGCTGCATTTGTGTTTTGAGAGAAAATCATAATAATTATCATATAATTGTTGGGCCATTCAATATTTTTCCTTAGAAAATATTGAAATGATGCTACTGCCTGTATACTAATAATTGAAGACAATTTATTACACAAGAAATGAGAACAATCAAAAACAGAAAAACCAGGAAGGAAACATGAGAGGGGAAGTTCTATAGAGATGATGTTGTTTTATCAAATGTTAAATGGACAGAATGTGTATCTAATTTAGATGTAGGTACCTACCATAAAGGATTGATAGAATAAAGAATTACTGGTAAATAGAAATATATATGTATAAATGTATCAAACCTCGACTGTAAACTTCCAATTTCTTTTCTACAATCTGAATCTGAACTCGTAAAACCTTCTTGATTTACCTGAAAATGATTAAATTATTGTTCGTATAATCTTCATAGTGATTTAAAAAACAAAAATAACATTTTAAATTTAAATTTTTTTGAATTTTGGTGCATCACACTACAATTTTCAATTAAAATAAATAAATAAACAGATTTTTTAAAATTAATATTGGTTTTAAAAACTATGACCACAACCCCTAAACTAGAATTTAATCATAGTTACAAGGTAGGAATTTATTAATTATTATTAGAGAAAAATTGATTTTATTCATATTTATAATGTTTGTTTCTTATAAATTTTAAGCATAAGAAAAAGTATAGGTACTATTATTTATAAATCAAAATTAATTTCGTCAATTTGAATAATTAAAATGTATTTTAAATGAAGTACATAGGAATGTATAAAATAAATAAACATAGGTACACTATTATGAATAAAGAAAAAATATATTAATATGTTAATATGATTGAATGATTTTTATAATTTGTCATAATTGGATTATTTTTACCTCAAATAAAAAGCATAAAAATGTTTCTTTTCTTTGAATAATTAATTTTTGGAATTGAAAAAATTGGGAACAATTTTAGTTTGGACTGATATTAATTGGAAACAGGTTAACCCGGAATCTATATTAGTTGGAACAATATTATTTGAAACAACAAAGTTTGAACCGATAAACTCGGAATTTACATTATTTGAAACAATACTTTTGGACAAATTATTAGTTCCAACTAATTTCAGATACAAATACATTTTATCAAATTATGTAGATTTCGAGTTTGTCTATTTCAGCAAATGACGGTTCCAAATAAATGCTTTCAAACAATAAATGTTCTTAGATTAATTGAGTCCAACTAATGATAGTTCCAATCAAGGCTGTAACTGGGGGGTCCAGGGGTCAGACCTACCTGAAACTTGAAAAAATTGACAACTTGATATTTTTGAATCCCCTTCCCTTTACCAAATTTTTTTTCAGTTACATCCTTGGTTCCAACAAATTTCAGTTCTTCCTAATTTTGATTCAAACTAGGAAGTTTCAAGAAATCAGATTCCAAAAAATGTTCATTCTGTGTAATATTATTCATTGTTTTGCTTTACATCCCATATTTAAAAAATGAATTTCAATATTAACTTCTAGATTGTGCACAACTTTAAGATGGTATTTGTCAATTTTATTAAAAAATGCAAAGGGACATTTTAAAATATAATTATATCACACCTTTTGAATTATGATAACTCTTAGAATTCATATTTTTATATATAATAAACAATAAGTATTATAATATAACAAATATTACCTGATGACACACTTTTGATATTATAGGGGCTAGAGTTTGATATTGTGAATCTATTTTATTTAGACATTCAATATTCTTGTATGGTTGTAAAAGCAACTGAAAATAAAAGTATTTTTATGATTTATTTTACGCATAAAATAATATTCTCAAAGATTATTAGATAATTTCAAACCTGATTATGAAAATAAAAACTTGGTTGTATAATTTGGGAATTTTGAGGAATATGATCAGGTATTGCTGTAGCATAAAATGGCATAGTTGGTGGTTGTAACTGACTGACCATAGATTCTGTAAAATGTATAACTCATGTTACTGTAGTTACATAAGCATATACATATCACTAATTCATTCACTTGTTAAATTAAAACTACACTTAAAACTTATAATTATTATGTAAGTACCTACAATGTACTAGTTAGCCTATATTGAGCTAACTAAGTCTGATGAGGATTCACTAATTGCATTATAATAAAGATAATCAAACAGCATCACAATTTTACTGAAAAAATTGGAGGTACTGAAGCCTTTCTATTTTGTTATGTTATTTTAAGATTATCTATACCCATAACCTCTTTAATAATCATTTAACAATTACATAGTTTTTTAATAGTTCCCTAAAATGCTTTGAAAAGTTTTATTTTTCGTGACCAATTTTTCAAATAGAAACATTTGTCTAAAAATTTCGATTAACAACTTTATGAATTAGAATTTTTCTTTAAATGATACTTTTGAGAAGTAATTTTTCGATATTCTCAGTAGTTTTCAAAAATTTGGGGAAAGCTACCCAAAATTTGACAAAAAAACTTTTGAAACTGTTTTTTTTTTTGCAATCAAAACTTAATAAAAATTTATATATAAATATATAATATCAAAAATTTTTTGGGGAAAGAAAATATTTAATGTATGCTTTTTAACTAAGTTATGTTCTAACACATTTTTTTCTCATCAAATTGTTTGTTTTTTCTGTTCTCAGTTAAAAGTGGAGTATAAAACTGGCTAAGTAAACAGTTCATTTTTATAATTAATAATAATACATTTTAAAATTTTCAAATAAAATTATTGTACATAAACTATAGCTCCGCTTAGAATCATTTTCTTTAAGAAACAATTTTTCATTTCTTCAAAATTTAATACAACCACCAAATTCCACGTGAGGAGCAAAGAATACCCATGATACAAGATATGTCTGGCTTTTTTTTGTAAATTATAGAACTGTGAATTTTTATTACATACATATTTTAGATTATATAGCATACTTAAATACATATTTTGATAAAAATGAATAAATATATAATATTACATGTACATATTTTTGGATTTAAAATATATATATATAA
Organism: Stegophylla sp. TES_Ste_2020; assembly: GCA_025469315.1. Classification (NCBI taxonomy): domain Eukaryota; kingdom Metazoa; phylum Arthropoda; class Insecta; order Hemiptera; family Aphididae; genus Stegophylla; species Stegophylla sp. TES_Ste_2020. The sequence goes on along the minus strand of JAIPRM010000294.1, from coordinate 27,934 downwards.
TTATAGATCTGCACCCTTGTAATCAATATCAATGATAATGATCATTATACTGAATTGTTTTTTACACTGATCAAATCATTTAAATTTGAACTATCATACCATCATATCCATCTGCATAATTAACAGACTATTTATACATTTATTATTTAAGTTAGTATTGAAATTTTAATTTAAATTGAAACTATCAATCAGATATAAATATTACAAATAAAATATTTTTTTATGTATAGTTACGATTAAAATTTAAATAAACGTGAATAAAATTTGGTTAGGGCAGTATTCATTTAAAAACTGGGGATGTTAAGCACACCCAAGCTCCCCCTCAAATTACACCTATGTAATCTAATTCAGTTTTTCCTATGATCCACTTGATTAAGAACTAAAATAATTATTTTGCAGCTTTTTTTTGGTCTTGTAAATCATATAAAAAAACCCAAATTTGAGTACTATTTTTATAAAAAATACCATTATTATTTATTAACTTAAGTATATAGATACTAAATAATATTATAATACTGATTAATGAAATAATATCTTATAATATTAATAAATTTATATCATACCTGGTTTTTGTTCACACATATCCATTAAACTACACATATTTTTATATTTATCGTGTTTCACTGTAGGCATCACATTATTAGTTAGTGGTATGATATTAAATTGTTTTTGATTTGGTAAATCCTCCCTAAATTTCAAAAGCATAATTTTGTAATTGATATGGTTATAACTATTTTGCTTGTAAGAACTAACGTGGTTTGTGAATCTCTTGTAATTTGACAAGGAGACCAAATTTGTGTTGCTCTAGCAACAGTGGGGATAGCCAAAATATTTTCAATCTCATGTGATTCCGAAGCATTAGTTGAATTATTGTTTTTTAGGTGTTTTTTTTTAGTAAGCTTACATGAATTATTTTCATATGCACTTGAATTGCTTCGTTTAATTCCACGAGCTATATCAGACTAAATAAAAAGTAATATTAAAATATTTAGTCTACTAGATGACTTGTTAAAGATTTTATTTACAATGTTTATATTTTCTTCTGACATAATTGATTTTTCCTTGCATTTGTTTTTTTTCGATTTATTTTTGTGCTCATTGACAAGGTCATCTTCCATTTTTTTATTGTGGCTAAATTGAAATTAGTTTATACAAATTACTAATCAATTAAGGAAACAATTATGTTATTTGCTCAATTTTGTTCAAATTGAAAATTAATTCACAATGTATTTTATTTAAGCTATTAAATTTCATAATATTTTAAGATTTAAGTAAAGTAAGATTTATTCTCGAAAATTTTAACTATGAATGAAAAATTCAATTCCGTCAATGTTCATAACTAGGTATATTAATTGATTAGTACACAATTAAAAATAAATACATTATACATAATTGAATATTTGTAAACAAATGTAGCTATGTATGATTTATTTGTTATAGAAAAATTTTACCGTAATAGCATTTTTTGTGTAAGAGGTGTTTGACAATTATTTTTCAACTTTTTTTCCGAACTCGTTGAATTGGTATTGGCAATCATACTTGAACATGGCGTTACACTTTGAAGTAATGGTATTGTTTCTTTCTGAACATTATCTATAGATCTAAAATAAATTTTAGAACTTGAATAAAAATAATAAAGTTATTATAATTTATAAGTTATTTATTTAAACTAACAACTCTGGAGGTGTAACTTCTCTTGTAATATTTTCTCTAAGATAAACTTGCTCACTTAATTCTTCTGGCGAATATAGCTTCAGATTGCTATTGAAATATCTAAACGCAATACATGATTATATCTAGTACACTATTGAAGATTTCATAATTAATACAAAATTATATTTGAGCTGTAAACAGATTTAGACGTATTTATGAATATTTATAGGCCTAGGGCAGAAAAACTCGAAAAACAAAAAACTAACCGTTGAACTAATGAAAAAAAAAAATTTACAATATGTTTATGGATGTTCAGAAAGTGGAGCAAGATGAGGCATTTGCACTCATCTGAAGTTTTCAAAAGCAATTTTAAAAGCTAAAATTACTTGAATACCTACTTAAGTGTTTTAATAACATTTTGACTTGAAAAAAGCAGTGGATATTTGTAACATAGACCTTATTGATGACAAATATCATGCAGTAAGTTCAAAAGGTTGGCAACTAGTACCAATACAATGCTAATTCGGGGACAGTGGAAGGTAAAAAACAAACTGTCAAAATATCTTACCTTAACGTTATTTTAATTTAATTTATGAACATAACGCATAATTAATAAATTCAAAATTTCTTAGAAATATTAAAACTATGACAGTTTTTAAAGTCATCATGAAGTTCTACTTCGGAAAAATGATTCAATGAAGGATTAGCAAAAGTTAATTTTAAATTTTTTTATTAAGTTTTAAGTTCACAAATAAATAATTGATACTACAATAATTTAATATTTTATTCGGTGGGTCTTGTTCATTTAATTATTTAATATATGGACACCAATAGAAATTACAACTAAGCCTAGTTGCCAACAAGAGTTAATAAAATAAATAAAATGTTGAAAAAATAGGTTAAATGTGCAATAAGTCTATCGGTTAGATTATAGTAGAAAAATCGTCAAATAAATATAATATTTAAGTTAATTTAAATATCATTAAAAAATTTTAATCTAAAATTGAGCATTTCAATATGTTGAAAAAAAAATTGGGTGTGTTTAGATGATGTGTGCAAAAAAAAATGGTTTAAATTTTGATGATATGTACGGTATTTTTGATATAAAGGTTTAGAAATTCAAAATACTTTAATGAAAGCCCTTCAAATATGCTCTTATGATTGGATTGTGACAATATTCTGAGCTAGGTGGTAGATAATACACTGGTGGACAATAACACTGATCAATAGCAATCAGTGAAGTCAGGTCATCTTAAGAACTGGTCATCATTTTATTATACAGGAATCTTTTTATTTTTGTACAATCTTTAGGAATGACTTCAAGTTGGTGAGTAAGACCGATGACTTAATTTGCGTTTTGTGAATAGGAGACTTTAAAGAGTACTTATGGCAGCTATTTGAGCTATTTCGTTTAATACAAAATTAAATGTAGCATGGAATTTATTATCTTCTTGAAACTCTATTTTGATATGTCACTCAATATTTCGAATTTTTTGATACTAGCATCGAAATTCTCAAAAATCCTGTGACATATGTTGAATAGAGGTTTAAGAGAATGGGAAATGTTAAAGGAATACTTATTTTCAGTTAGGTTAGGATAGTTCCGTAAATTGTTGTTCTAATAGAAAATAAGTTTTCTAATGAAATTTTTTGTCTTTTTAAACCCTTATTTTTATACATCACACAATTTTTGATAATTTTGAACGCCAGCATGATGCTAAGGTTTAGGAGAACAACAAATCGTATCCTACATTTAATTTTGTCTTAAATTCACTATCAAATGAGACAGCAGCCAAAAGTACCCTTTAAAGTTCTGAATTCGTAAAACGAAAAATAGGTTATCGATTCTATTCGCCAACATGAGTATATTCTCAAAGTTTGTAGATACGGAAAAAAATATCACCCTGTATAGAATAGTGGTGATAAAATATGCCCATTAATAACTGTTGACCGGTGGACATACAACAATTCTGCAGGGAACTAGGGTTAGAATCCCTGCTGTAAAATATATACTTATCCTTTTTCCGAGATTATTGCGTAAGTTCATTCAGGATCTAATATACTCTATATATTACATAACTAATAAGTTATTTTAGATAACATTACCAAATTATTTAAAAAACATATAAAGCTATATCGAGCTGCTGCTAAAAAAATACTTAGGTAAATCAGTTGATGGCCGAACAATAATTCTTTATAACCACCTGCACTCAATAATAACACATTTATTTATTGCTACAATAAGAAAAATATTATTATTAATAATTTAATTATATTATTATTTTAGTTTAGAGAAACAGCAGTCAAATAAAAATTTTATGAACAAATATATGTATTAAAAAAATACCTTTGAATGTTGTCATTATAATTAAGTTTAGTATAGCTTGGAGGGGTTTCGGATCCAGATTTACTTTCATAGTTATGATGTGGAGATATCTCTCCTAACATCACAGAATCATGGTCCTATTAAAGCATTGAACAATTAGTATTGTATGATTTTAACCATACATAATGTTATTAAAACTTACGGAAAAACTACTATACATCTCAGGTTGAACTTTAATTTCAAGAGGATCAAGACAATTCATACATAACACCAAATTTGAACTCTTTACTGACATTTTTCGATTAGCACTGGTGTTTAAACTCATTGTTTGATTTATTTTGTTTGAATCATCAACTTCAAAAATATTCTAAATAAAACAAAACATTTATGTTCAATGGAATATTTAATATAAATTATAATTTTGAAATTTATCATGACCACGCACATATATATATATATACACACACATACATATATGTTATAAATTATAAAACAACTTTTTTACAATATATAATATTTTCTATGTTAAAAGGGCCCAGATTCGAGTTCTTACTTATAGTATTTGGGGCTGGTAGGCCCAATCCAGATCCACCAACAAGAACCTGATAAAGAAATCGAAAGAAAACTGTGAACTTCCTGCTGATCAAGTTAAAATATAATTTAAAATTTACTTGTAAAATCAGAGATAGCAGAAAACTTACGTAATTTCAAAGGGCAGAAGTGCGTCATAAGGAAATTCAGACTAGAATTTTGTAAACAGGATTTGCAGAAAGTAATATTAGTGATTTTATTTGAAACAGATTTAAGGAAACTGATTGTATGATAGAGCAGCAAAAAAGACATTAAATCATCAAACATGACAAATTTTGCTATACAATAAAAAATTGACCCATAAAAATCAAATTAAACTTTTCTGTTAAATATAATCTGTATGTTGAAAACTGAAAGTTTTAATAAGGTATTATATTAAAAAAATATATGTATAGATTTTAATTTCATATTATTACATTTAAAAAATAATAATTAAAGGTTGAAAAATTATGAGGCCACTACCAAAAATTGAGCCTCTTAAATTATGAGTTTCCCTGACATATTTTTTCCACCAGTCTGCCACTGGTTCAACATATTATGAAAAAAAAAAAAAAAATGCTAATAATTAATACCTATTGTATGCTTATATTGATGATTACCTTTTTCAGTATTTTGTTAATATCTCCAAACACATAATTAGGAATTTTAATATCCTCAGTCATTTTTAAATGAGACATATCATCATCAATCGGAGTTGTTACGTCAGGATTAATAGGACCCTTAAATCATAATTAATTAATTAATTTGATAATTTAAATCAACATTTTACATTTAGTTTAAAATTACCTGGATAACTTTGTGTCTTCCAGTAACAAACTCTACTCGACCTGACCAAGGATTAACAAAATTTGACCATTCTGTTTGTACTAATGCAAAATTACCATTTTGACATCTAAACTGATATGGTTTTCCTATATGTGAAACACAACTAGATTTTGTCACTAAAAATAAAAAATAAAACTTAAGTATTTAATGTACATACTTAAAAATAAACAGGTATGTAAAGGTACTGAAGGTAATGTAATGTAATTTACTATTTTCATGAAATTTTTTAATAGTTGTAAGATCTTCGATGTTGTAATAGTCAAAAATTGATCGACCAATGATATTTTGTGGAAGATATCCAAAGTGCGAAATTATTAAATGGTCAACATAGCACCATTCAAATGATTCGTTATGTTTAGTGATAAAATAAATAGGGTTTTCAATTTTTTCCTCTGGATCTAAATAAAAGTTAAAAATAATAAGTATTTTTTATTTTTTCATATAGATATGTTAGATATTGTTACTTCTACCATAGATTAAGTATACTTAATCTATGTTTCTACTAATAAATACAATTTTAAATACATACATTTGTATACTGAATGAATAAGCTGTGCATTAACAATTAGGAGTAATTGAGATTGCGGCATTTTAATGATTTGTGTTAAACATGATGATGTTGATGAATATGAAAAATCTTTGAATGTCATTGTCATTTTACAGACTTGGTACACATTTTTACTTTGAGATACTGAATATCCAGTATTTAATAAACCTTTATACTTCCGCATATTGCAGTAAAATTCATCATTTTTCTTGGATCTCAAAAAAGTCACTGTTGATATACCATCTAAATAATCGTTTATCACTTATTAATGAAAAAGTTACATTTTATATAATAATAACCTAAAGTTTATATTATTATATAAAGTTACCTAAATAGGTAACTTTATATAATAAGTTATTTTATTGCTTGTAATTGAAATATCCATATTTGTGATATATGTCCTCACAGTATATCAAATAATTAATTACAAACAGTAGGTAGATATTTTAGAAAATATCTAACAAACTATTAAATTGAATAAAATATTAGGTGAGAGAGGGTCTACTAAAAGTTAATCAATAATGTATCAGTATAATGAGTTGTTTAAACAATGTTTTTACCTAATTCTTAAAATAACAAGGGTTTAGTTCACAGTGTATAAAAAAATTACTAATTTACTTACTATGAAAATATTTGTGTGAAGCATAAGTATTGAGTATTTATACCACTTATTTTCAGCTACCATTATTTTACAATATCAACATTGTATATAAGTATACTGTGTAATACATATACTAATTGCAATTGTAAATAATAACTTATTTTAGTTAATATTTTAAACATTTTTTTATAACATTACTTAGGTAAACTTTTAAAATAAAATCTATATTTGAAACATACCTCGTCTACAAATTGTGTAAGGATCAGTTAAAACAGATTTCACATAGCTGGTAAATGAAATGCGGTCTTTCGGATGAATATAATCAATAAAGGAATGTCCTTGCCACATATATTTTGGGTAGCCCATATTTTTATGAATACTATTGGATGTATTGATAATAAGCCCATTGTTCATAGACACAATAACATCAAATGAATCATTATGGACTTCATCTGATTCAATAATATCCTTTAATTGCGCTTCTTGGTTATTAAATTCTTGTAAAATTAGAGGTAAAAATTGAATCATTATATAAACCAAAACTATATTATAATTATTATTTATTAATTATTTACTCCTAGGTAAACAATTAAAAATATATAAATAAAGATAAAGTACAAGATTAATAAAATTAGAGTATAGTTTAATCTGAATTATAAATGGAGAATACTACATTTTATGTTTAAATTAGAAACCAATTTTTTTTATTATTATTACTATTAGTACTTACTATTATTATTATTATTATTATTGTTATATATTCTTTATAAATCATCTCTATTTTAAAATAAAATTTAATTATAAACAAAGAGTGTTCACCAGTGATATAAATAAAATAAATAAATAATAAAAACTTTGTTGCACAGCAGAACTTTTATTGAAAGTTAAAAATATTAATTGGTTGAATTCACATGGTGAAGCATCTTGTGTATAGAATGATTAATACCTATTATAATAGGTATGGAATGGAAAGAGGCATGCATAAAATAGAGAATGGTTTCTTGAAAAGTATGAGGAATCACAGAAGTTAATGTCAGATAGTAATTCTGGGGTAAATGAGTCATTTAAGAATGATGTAATGAAATAGAGATTAGCATGAATACAATATGGGAATATTAAGGGTAGTTACTGTGTAAAAGAAAATAATTATGTATTGGGGAAGGGCTATCTATAAACGTAAAAAAATAGTAAATTAATTTATGTATTGTTTCGTATAAGTGTAATAAAAAAATAAACTTACAATCAGGGCTAGAGACTTATAGCACTTAAAAATTATAAAATATGCGCATTATAGCGCATAATGTAATGTATAGATAAAATGTAAATTATGCGGTATCGGGTATAATATGTTCTAAAACTTAAAAAACATGCTTTAAAAATTTTAATTGATAAAACACCTCAAATTTAATTAAAATTTAAAATATTTTACACGTGCATATCTGTAATTGTACCTACCAATAAATTCCTAAAAATTAATTAATAGTATACAATTTCCAATGTCCACTCTCATTAATGAATATTTTGGGATTATTTTTACCTTTTAATAATGAATCACTAAGTTAGTCATTGTAATTTTGAGGGCGTTCTAAGTTTGATAATCATTGCAATTAGTCTAAAATGTTCTTTCACATAATATTCTTTTAGTTATTCAGCACTATATAGTAATAAATAGTAAATTAATAAGAAAAAAAGCAGCAAAAAAAAATCGTAAAACATCCAAAAAATATGTACTAAAAACTTACGGTATTGAATTTTTTTTAGTGTAAAACGGATTAAGCTTACTTTGCTATTCTTTCATATGCTACAAGCCTAAAAACAAATATGCCAATGCTATACTTAAGTCTCAAGCCCCTTGCATATAACAGTGTATTTACCTATTCTTTATTACTGTTCGTAAAATCATGCAATTATTAAAACATTGATAGCTAAAATCAGAAAATATTAATATACCTGAAATAGTACATTCATCACTAGAATTTGGAGTTAAATTGTTCACATTTTTATATTCACTATATGATTGACATAAAGTATTTAAGTTGGGAAAATCTGATGTTTTTCGATCAAGACTTTCCCCAGTATTAATATTTGTAGATTGTCCATATTCTGTTTTAGATGTAGAAGGAGATTGTTTTATTTCTGAAACTATAAAGTACAAATTTATATAACTTTGAATGATTGATTATTACATATTTAATACCATCGATGTTGAATAATTGGTCCATCTGAAGTTCAGACGTCGGTAAAGTTGTTTGTTTAGATTTTGAACTTGTATTGTTTGACTCTTGATCAGTTGTAGTTTCCAATCCAGATACATTTCTTAATTGGATTTGGTTTGGCTGTTCAGTGGATTCAGAGCTTACAGTTGACATTTTTCTAGGCATCAATATATACTTATCATTATATTAATTCACAAATGATCTAATGAATTATAAATTGAATGTTTTATAAAAGGTAATAACCATTAGACAAGTTAAATTTAATAATAGAGTTCATGATTTGTGGTTCAAAAACAATGAACACGTTAAAAATTAATTTTTCATGGAGTAACTATACAATTATTTGTCTTTTTTTTTATGTTTGAAAATTGTATATTATATAGATTGTAGATGATGATTTAAATGTTGCAAAATTAAATTTTCATTCCTTATATAATATAAATTATAAAGTAATAATTTAAGTTACACATTACCTGGTCAATTTGGTTCTGCCAGAGCAATGTGACTAGGGTTGCCAACTCTTATTTACGGATGGACGGGAAACCGGATACTTATAAGCGAGATTGGACAAAAAAAAGTGGGACATACCTACGAATTTCCAGAAATAAAAGAAAAACGATTTTAATCATTTTTATCAGTTTTATTTAAAATTTGAAATAAAATCAACATACAATTTACCTACCCTATCACAAGACAATTAGTTTTTCTTTTTGAAAGAGTACTTGTCTTGGGATTTGGCACTGAAATGAATCTATAAATACTACTGATGTTTGACAAAACCGGTTCGTGCAATCAAGTCAATCGAAATTTCGGATGCAAAATAGTTTCATATGCGCAAAATAAAAACGTAATAGTTATTTTTAATAGCACTTAGACAGGTTTACTAAGAAGCGGGACAATCAGCGTCCCACGGACACCATCATCAGACGTATTATTTGAGCCCTGGATACGGGACGTCCCGCCTCACGCGGGACGGTTGGTGACTCACCACACTAATGATTTACAAATTTCACTCACTCTGTATGATAAGTGTACAGTATTGTTATAGTTAGTTATCTTATTGTTATAGTTTAGTTTTATGGTGGAACATGCGCAAAAATGTACACGTTTTTTTATATTATTAACTTCCTCCGTTCAGAATTGTATTACTGAAGAAATGATTTATCATTTCTTTAAAATTCAATACACCTGTTAAGAGTATCCCACCCAACGTGCGAAGAACACCCCAACGAGCAAAGTACACACTTTTTTTTTCTTTTTCTGGAAAGACTTTTTCGTATAGAAATACTTGTCCAAAAAATTCGATCAGTATCTCTATAGAACCGGGTATCATACCCAGATGGTACTTTAGAGAGGTCATTTTTCTAATTTCTCAATACTTTTTCCAAAAACGGGGAAAATCTGTCAAAGAATTAACAAAAAACGGCAAAATATGCAATTAACAGAATTTTCGTAAAATTTAAAATTACTTTTTGACATAACTTCTAAAATAATACAGCTAGGGACTTGAAATTTCCACCAACCACTAAAAATAGTTACGAGAACAATTCATAAAAATTTCAAAAAGATTTGATCATTTTGAGTTAAGTACAGCATTTTTAAAATTTCTCATTTTTTGTTAGTTTTTAAATAATACAATTTTTTATTTTTGATATTAAGATATGAAAATTTAATATGATCTCACTGACATATATGTCTAATTGACCTGAAAAAAATCTCGAAAATCGTAAGTCAACTTTTTTTTATACCCGTTTAAGTTAGAATTTTGATGAAATTTGTTAGTTTTACCTAAAATTACGCACATTAACAAACATAAAAGAAAATTGGCCCTACCGATTGTTTTGAAACTTGGTGCCTAGACAGTGAATTTCATTGCGAATATTTAGGTGTAATCAAATTTTGAGTGAAAAAAGAATTAAACATTTTAAAAGGGTGTGAAAAAAAAATCTGAGAAAATACCGACAGATATTATGAAATAACTATAGTTTATAAACACTTAGTTGCTGAAGGCTGATAATGTTTTATTACAGCTTATGTATTTTTCGACGCTGAATATGATGGTGTGAATTAAAATCCACATGCAACAATAGTTTTCTATCTATTTTATTCTATTTTGAAAATTCAATATTTTCGGTTATTATACTAAATACCTACCATTTCAACCCAACGTTCAACGATGTTAGTGTGGCACAATGGAATGACAATATTTTGTCCATGTGCTGGGGTTCGAATCAAGCCTGATAATCCGAATATTTTGCATATTTTTTAATTGTGACTGACTAGATGCACCACAATAAACATTAGTAAAAATTATGTTACAGTGCATAAATGTTGATTTATCATAATTAGAGCTGCTTTATTTTATTTTATAATGATGCTTATATTTTATTGTAATTTTAAATTATTTATGAAGTATTCATAAGATGTATGTGAATATATGAAAATCAATTTTTGTTTTTCGTAAATGTTATATGTAACAATATAATTATTTATAGTTCACCATTTATGTTTAATTCTTCAAAACTGATAATTATTATACTGTATTAGTTGAAGCTTTGTTCAGAATCGTTTTATTGAAGAAATGATTTATTGTTTCTTTAAAATTCAATACACCCGTCAATACCAAAGCATTTCTTATATCATCTATATATTTTCTAAATCTATCTATGTTTAAATTTTCATATTGTTTGGGTTAAAGGAAATTACATTTTTTAGGAGTTTTTGTAAATTTTGGGTATTTTCCCCAAATTTTAAGAATTTCAAAAAATGACTTTTGAAAAGTACCATCAAGAGGTAAATCGTGATTTAAAAAATTGCTAACCGAAACTTTTGAACAAGTATATCCACAAGTAGATATGTTTACATAAAATTAAATAAAAATATAGAATCACTGTTAAAACACTAAAAAATAGTTAGGTTAAATTACTTCATAAGCGTTTTTTTAATGTTAAAATACAGAAAAATTTACCTTTTTCATAATGAATGAAATAATCTATTATTCTGTTATTATTTTAAAACTAATATTAGTTAAGATTTGAAAAATGTATCAATAAATAAAACAGGTACAATAGCGATGGCGGAACTCGCGAAAAGTATTTTTTCAAGGATAAACTTTTCCTAGGGAAGAATGTTAGAAGAATTTTAAAAATAGATCCACCTATGAACCACTTATATTTTATATACTCAAAACAAGATTGATAATATTTTAAAAGAATATTTCTTGTATATAAAATACTGTAAAATGTATTTTTTTTCTTTCTTTATACTGTTTTACCTTTCTTCTTGGGATATGTTTTACTGTTTGTAAAAGATACTAAAAGAAAACTGATATTTATATTTTTTCTAACAACGATCAATTAACTCATAATAATGCATTAAATGCATTAAACTATAGCAACTTTTAAACTTTTTAATAACCATATAATGATCGCCCAGCCCTAATTAATTAAACCTTGCATTCAATAAAATAATTAAGAAAAAATGTCCATTATAAATATTAATTTTTAAGAAGTTAAAAAAAACATCTTTTTATGGTCAGTGTTTAAATGTCCACAGCATATATTCTTCACCTTAAGTTACTATAAATTATTGATAAATGTTCAAAATTAAAGTTTTCATAATATATAAAAGTTCATTAAAAAAATATAAAATGCAATGTAACAAATACTAGCTAATAGTATTAAAATATACATTTATCCAATAATGTTCCAATAACGGTATTTTATAATAATATAGCCTAGCTAAAGACCTGCCGCTTAATACAAACTATCAGAAAATAAGCTGAAAAATGCTTCTTACGCCCAAAATCACAAATTTTTGGAGAGAGATCAAAACCCCTTTCTTACTGAAATATTTTTTGAATTGAAAAAAAAAATTTGTATTTTTTTATTTGCAATTTATAGTACACAGTATTTTTATGATCTTTAATTTTAGAAAAATGGATAAAAAAATTAATTTGCAAAAGAAACTACCACAGAATTGGTCTCCTCAAACTTTTTAAAAATAATTCAATATTTTACAAAATATAAAAAATAAAAAAATATACAAAATAATACATTACAAAAATATAAAAATTGTTTTTATAATAAAAAGAATAAGCATATTTTTAATATTTGGTTCTCAGCAATTTTTTTTCTAAACAAATTTTGAAAAAAAATAATCAAATCTGATGTAAGTTATGTATATTTTTTAAATATATATACATTTTAAGATATAGCTTTTTAAAAAGTTTTCTATATATCTTTGGTTTTTGTCATATGATATACCTTAATCTCAGTTGCATATTTCTCTTTTTTACAATATCCACTCTAATTTTAAGTTTCTTAACTTCAACTTTCAACATGTACCACATGAAAAGTATTAAACAATGAATATTAATTTGCAATATGTTATTTTAAGTAAAAAATTACTCAGATAATTTTTTATCAAGTTTTATTAAAAACTGTAATATTTAAATTCTGAGTGAAATAAAGAAGCTAGTGGTTTTACAATGATGTTAACCTCTTTTTTTCTTAAAACACGTTTTTGAATTGTATAAATAACCTATCAAAAAATGTTGTTTGTTAACTTAATAAATTGAAAATTGGCTCTGAATAGTACTCTAGTAAAAGCAGCAAAATATGCCATAAACTAGATTTTCATGAAATTGATTTTAATAATACAGTCATAACTCTAAAGTTACTAGTACTTACTAGAAACTTGAAATTTTCACCCATTATGAACAGTAGTGTGATACAAATTTTACTATTTTTGGGATAAATATGAAACTTTGAAAATATGTTCTTATTTGTAAGTTTTTATGTACTACAATTTTAAATTCTTAATATTATCAGCTGAAAATGTAATACAAATTTAGTCCAGGAAAAAATTGGGTTATTACTCAGAACAATAATTGTCAGTTTTATAATATATACTATATAATCTATACTAATAAAAAAAGCTGCAGTTTGTTTGAATGCGATAATCTCTGGAATTATTAGGATATGAAAAATTATTTTTGTATTTGATAGTCCAATTCTTGAAGAAAGTTATAAGACCAGATTTTTATGCAACTGTACCTTTTTATGGTATGATAAAAATCGTAAAGAAACAAGCTACAAATCCAAATAAAATGGTGAAGATTAATTTAAAGAAAGTTTTATCACAACAAAAAAACTTTGCCTATATTTACATATATAAAAAAAATTAATCGCTAGTTATTACGTATTTCATTAGTGTTTAGTGTCATAAAGCTGTGATATCATTTGTGTACTAAGTATAGTTTTCGATTTACTCGGAGAGAGCAAATCAAAGTTAGGGCCTCCACACGAGTTTTCTCAGTGAGGCTCAGTATTCTTGTGAGAATTTTATTTAATTAAAAAAAATTCTTAAACAAATGTCATAACAGTATTTAACAAGATGTAATTTACTTATTTAAACATATTTATGCAGCAATTAAGTAATATAATAATTAGTAAACTACATAGATAAATTTCCTTTCTACTTCCTATTATTTTCTATTATAGTTGTTGTGACATCTTTTCAGAAAATTTGATTTGCTCTCGCCAAATAAATAGAAAACTTTACTTAGTACCACAAACGATATCACAACTTTATGATGCTAAACATTTACGAGATACGAATAACTAATGATTGATTTTTTTTTATCACTCAGCTTTTTTTTTACACGTAGCTGTAAGCAAAGTGTTTTTGTTGTGATAGGTATCACCATTTTGTTGGGATTAACTTCGACATGCATCACTGAGAAGATATTGTTATACAATCTTTTTTTTTTAGTTGATCTATTGTAAGTTGTACGTGTACGTGTGTGTGTGTAATGTAATAATGATATTAGTTTATACTTATGATATGAGTGTATATTAATGTTGTCCTTTTTTCTCAAGCAGTCAATATTTATGACTTCTCCTCATTCACGGTTTTAACCATTACTCTACAGCACTCAGAACGCGGCTACAATTGGCATACCACAAATATTTATAAAATGTAATAATTAAATAAATATACATGATAAAAATAAAACCAAAGAATAAACGGAGAAAGTCAAACATATGCCACATATTGGCAGTCGGTACTCTATTTTATTATAATTATGTTTATTAAATATTAATATTATATTTAACATTAAACAATATTAAATAATAATAATTATTATTTTTTTTTATATTATGGAATTGTACAGAGAATAAAACAAAATTGAGTAGAAGAACTAACAACGTGAGATTTAGCCATCACCGCGTGTATAGAAACAGTCAATCAATATATAAAATATAAACAAATAAATAATATTATACTAATATATCAATATCTGTTTTTGATAAAAATTCTGAACATTAATGCTCATCCGTTCTATTAAACTGTTTTCCATGAAATTAGAGAAGGGTACATCTCAGTAATATTTTTAATGTTTTGACATAAGCTAGAAGTCAATTAATTCAGTAATTTTATAGTTATGATTGGGCAAAAAATATAAGTCATTTTACATATGTTTGTACAGGAATGTTGTTCGGTATAATATACAATGTTATTGTCACTACCTTTCTTTTTCTTTATTTTAGTGTATACAACAGCAGTTGTACTGGATTTTGTACAAAATTGCACATTTTGTGATTTATGCACAAAACTGAACATTCTGAGGTTTTTTCATAAAAATATACTTATTATTATTTCTGTACAGATATTTTTATTCCAAATCTATTATAATATTTATAATAGATATTATTTTGTTATTTGTTTGACTTTATAAGTTATATGATATATATTAGGGTGTGTTTTTTTATGGTGTGCAGGCTAATATTTTAGTATAGGACCAAAATGTCAGATTTCTAGATTAAACCAGTGAACGGTGCAAATTCAGGTTGGTTGTTTCCTAATTAACGTGAGGAAAACAAATTTTTACTAAAATGATTATGTTATGGACAAATTTTTTTTTTTTTTTAATTTCCGATATTATTATTTTGTGGAGATTTGAATATCTCATAAAAAAAACCGTGAATATATAATTTTCAAAAATTTTATTCAATTTTAGATTTTTATGAGAATATTTAAACATATATACCTTTGAAAATAATGAATTCACAGATTTAGTATTAAGGACCTTTTTAGGAAATTTAACTCTATAAAATACTTTAATCGGAAATTAAAAAAAAAAAAACACAAAAGTTCAGCCAATAATCACGTTCGAGAAAAAACTTAATTTTCTCAGTGTCAATTCATTGGAAAATAGTCTGGATTAGTGTCGTTCAATGGTTGAATTTTGGGAGAACCTTATTTTGATCCAATGCTAAAATATTAGCTTGCAGCATTGAAAAAAAAACACCCTAATGTATATGTAATGGGCTTTTTTTTTATCTAATAGTGTTGTATAATATAATTTAGGTATTAACAGACAATGTAATATAATACAATGTGATAAAGATAATGACAATTTACTAACAACAATGCCTGGACTGTGCACAATGCCCGAACAATTTGGGCAATATAAGAATGATCATTTTACTATTCAAATTATCCATACATTGGCTACGCATTGTACTAGATTGCCTGGACAAAGTGTACCCTGCCCAGAATCAAGTGGGCAAAGTGAATTAAACACTGCACACATTTTTGGCGCACCTAAATTGCCTCCCAAATCTAAGTAGTACCCCTTTTCTACTAGAATTGCCTTCGTTTTCAAGTACCCTAAATACATATACTCAAATTGCTTCCCACATTTGATCAAACACAGTGATGTATTTGAGGGGAGGGCGATGAGTGGATTTAGGGTTTTTTTCATTTAACAATAAATCCAAAATAATAATCCTAAAAGTTAAACAAATAGGTTCACAATTTTTTAGAATTTTCCTCCTATTCTAGAGTATTTAACAGATCTGATAAAATTTTCAAACTAATTAACCTTCAATGAATGTTGAAATTTGAAAATATAAGACACTTTTGGGTTTTTTTTATCACACAACAGTGATTATTTTTAGTTTTATGAACATATACCTAATAGGAACTCACTAAGTGGAGTGCTTAATTGGGATAGAAACATGCTTCCCCAACACTTTACCACGGGATGAAAATGATTATTTTGCATATTTTAAAATATTGAATTCAAATCAAATGACACTACAAATATTTTTTATAAAAGTCCTTTTTATAGCAAAATCCGATGTAAACCACTGTATATACCTCATAAAACAATTTAGATTACAAACCTCTGTTTTATTAAACAGATACTTATATTTGTAGACTACTTGACTAATTAATAATTACTTCTTTTATATTTAGTTGTTTAATTTTTATGTTATATATTAGTAACCTGTGACATTTAGCTGAACTGAATGCAACACAAATATCAGTACAAGTACCTACATGAATAACATAGTTAAACAATTTCTTGAATACTTATATTTTTTTATCCAGACTTAGATTTTTGGTTAGAGATAATAATATAATAATAATAAAAGAATAAAAGGGTGTAAATGAGTATAAAAGATAGTCACATACTGATAGTTTGTAATGTAATATTTTCCTTAATTGTAGTTTTAGAACATATTCAAGCATAAAGTGCATAAATATATTTTATAGAGCACATTTCATGAATTTCATACATTTTATATATTATAGGTTTCTCATAAAAATATTATAATTTCATACCTATTTGTTAAGAGGACATTTTATTAGGTGAATACAACATAACTGTGGACACATACAAAAACTGAATGTTTATATTACATTTTAAAGAATGGATGTTTTGGTTTTAGGACATCCGTTCTTAGGAGTAAAACTAAAAAAGAAGTACCTAAGTATGTAATTTTTATATCATAGTATATCAATACTTACATAAATAAATGTGTAATTGTACAAAGAAAATGTGAACATAATTCAACTAACATCTAATGATTAAAACTAATATTAAAACTTAAAAACATTTTATTAAATTATTGAAATAGGTAGAACAAAAATAATGCATTAAGATATCAAGAAGTGATAATAGGTAGTTCAATAGAATGAATATTATACTGCACTACACATCAGTAAATCACATTTCACAAACCAACAAACCACAACAAAACATCAGAGTGCTCACTGATCAGTGTATTAATTGAACAACCCGAAAAAAAATAAATAAAAAACACTAATTTTATTATTCATTCCGAACCATGGTCTTATATCGTAAGTTCACGTTCCAAACTATTGATACCGTAAAATATTATGGTTATAACCAAGGTATATACATGAGATAAGTCACAAAATTTACGTGTCAAGGAAGTAGTAAAAGGTTAATATAACTGTGGTACATCCACGGAATATATATCACAGATAAACTTTTTAAATTTATCGTGTATATAATCTGTGGCGTTAACATAGGCGCAACTAGGTGGGGTCTTAGGGGGGCTAAGCCCCCTCAAAACCACTCATAGCCCCCCTAGATTTTTTGAAAATTGCCAAAGGTTAATATATTTTGCAGGGGCTAAATTTATAAATAATAATTTTAGCCCCCCCAAATATTTTGTTCTAGTTGCGCTTATGGGCGTTAATATAATATAATCACGGACTAAGATATCTTAGTTCGTGAATATGATTTAATACCACGGCCCACGGTCTTAGCCTGCTGATTATGAGGTCTGGCAACTCGAAAATATGTCCGTGCTTTTATTCTTGGGACCATAAATGGATTTATACTCGAGCTGCACTCTAGTGGTTACCAAAAAATAGTAATTAGAAGTCCTTCGTATTACCATTGATTATAATATAGACCGTGAGAATAGAGCCCATGCAATGTTAATATTTGGCGACAACTCGTAGGATGCAACCGCTATGAAGTGCTAGTGTGGTTGGGATGCAGGGTGGTACCTCTATCATAGATTGATGATCGTTCGTAGTACAGACTACAGTTCCTATTCGGCATTGGCGGGGGGAGTTGGGTGGTGCTGTTCTAATAATAAAATATTTCCAAATACAAAATGGAAAATTGATTATCCTGTATAATTGTTGATATATTATACATTTATGTTATATAATATTATATCGTCTTCCATAAAATAGAAATAATTAAATTATTATTTATCATTCCTTTACAAATCGGTAACCATACTTTTATGTGCATCGAATGGTTGTCATTTGAAGAGCAAGGCTGGTTATTTGTTCTCATATCATCATACTTAATTTTTTTCTATACTGTCAATCGTAACCTTCTGTGTTTTTAATTATGCTGACATCTTGTAAGTGCTTAATCTAAAATATGGCTGGTAACAACTAACAAGTGTCTATATTTAAATTGTGGGAAATCAAAGAAAATGTTTCTGAATTTGAATTTATTTTGTATTCTAAATAGAATTTCTTAAGAGTTTAATTTTTTAGATTCTGAATGAAGTGGAGAAGCTAATGTTTTTACAATGATGTTTATTTTTTAGATTCTGAGCAAAGCCAAAATTGTATTGGTTTTAAAAATCTGTGTGTATGTTTTTTTTCGTATGTATGGAAGCAAAATTTCGGGTAGAGATACTGGTCCAAAAATTTCGGTCAGTAACTCTATAAATTGGAAATATTTTCTAGTTGGTACTTTAGATAGGTTATTTTTCCAAATTCTCAATACTTTTTCTAAACGCATGCCTAGACTACAAAAATTGACAAAAGACAGTAAAAAAACTGGGTACTTTTGTTATGTAGGAGGGTCACTTGTATATATCTTGTCGCTGCGCTATAAAAATGTGCTATATTCAACAGTTATTGTGTTAGGAAAATAAGTGTAAATCTTTTATATAATTGATAATTAAACCTATATTGAAAAATATGTACAGTAATATTATATTATATTTATATTTGCGTCTGCCAGAACTGTGCAATGTCATTAAGAAGTGAGGCGAACGGGTTACCGCCAGCCATTGTTCTCCACACTACCAGACTTGTTTTTCCGTTTAGTAAACAAACTCTTGTCTATTTCCTTTCCACAATACACGTCCCTTCCCACCAATCTTGCCTTTATTTTTGTTTTCTACAGTAAAAACACACACACTTCCCTTATAAAGTTGTTCCAGTCAACGACATGTTTAATTGTTTTTTGCACCACAAAACTAATGTAAGTTCCTCACACCAACAATATAAAAAGCGAATGATCGTTAACTTGCTGTGAGAAAACCACGTATTTTCACGAAGCCCAATTTTTTTCTGACACGGTCTTGTGTTGCATTGTCAAAACAGGTTTTCCTTGCTGAAATATAATTTCATTTCATGACCCACGACATAGAGGATGGCAAATATTCTTTATTTTGTAAAAAAACAACTGCTTCTTCTTCCTCACTACGTGGGAGATCCCAAATTAACAAAACGGCACTCATGGCGAAAGAATGCAATAACGATGATTGACACCACGTACACAGTATACAGTCAACTGAATTTCGTAAGTCAACGATCACATATAAAAACATTATTATCGCGCGGAGGCAAGATATAAATATACAAGTATAACTTCAATTATAATGGAATTAGAAAATTTAAACTTTCACCAACTTTAACTTAAAACAGTCACATGCACACCTTATAAACTTTTCAAAAACATTTGACTAATTTTGAGGCAAGTACAGAATTTGAAAATATTAGAAATTTCTCGTTTTATATAAATTTTTAATTCATACAATTTGAATGTATGAAAATTTAATACAAACATATTCATGTGTATTCCTAAATCTCATAAATCGTAAGTCAAGTTTTTGTTTTATAACGGTTAAAAGTTGGCATTTGGCCACCTCCACACTAACAAATATTATAAAAGCGATTATTATAATATAATGTATTTTCATAAATTCTACAAAAATATTTTCAGGTTATTTTAGTTATTTTTAATATAATTTACATGTGCCTATTAATTGGTAGACAAGTGCTGCTATTGTTATATACATAATATTATCAAATATAGTATAATGTTAATTTAAATAAGAAAATTTCGTATACAATTGATATAACAATAAAAGTTGTAAATTCAGATCACAAGTAATATATTATAATATTATAAACAACATAAAAATATTAGCTTTTAAAAGATACAATTATAATTTATTTTTATTTTAAACTTAATATTTAATAATGAATAATGATGAAATATATATATTTATATATATGTACACCTTGACTATATATTATGTTTTTTCAAATAAAATTATAAACTAAAATTAACTTATTCATTTTAAATAAAAATTATTATTTCTCTAAAAAGGTTAAATATATGTTATTTATAAACAAAATACTAGTTTAAACAAATAATTTGTTGACACCTACCAATACATATATATCTATAATTTACACATAGTAGAAACATTTCAGAAAATGTTCGCAGTAAGTTATATAAAATAAAAAACAAATGATTTGTTAAATAAATGCACTCATATTTGTTTCATTGCTTCAAAAGAATAATTTAGCAGAAATAATATTTGTTCAAAGCTATATAATAATTTTGTGTTTGCATATTATATCAAATATTTAGAATGTTATTATCTATTCAGTGCATTTATTTCTTATTGAATGGTAGCATAAATTATACAAAATAGTTTTACAATAATCGTAATAATGAACCAATAAAAATAAATAGTTTAAAAAAAATACCTATGTATGAATTAAATTAATGTTATTTTCATATTACTACCTCCTAGTAATTGTTTTTCAAATAATTTAAAAGTTTTAT
This sequence comes from Stegophylla sp. TES_Ste_2020, assembly GCA_025469315.1. Classification (NCBI taxonomy): domain Eukaryota; kingdom Metazoa; phylum Arthropoda; class Insecta; order Hemiptera; family Aphididae; genus Stegophylla; species Stegophylla sp. TES_Ste_2020. The sequence continues at coordinate 6,514 of JAIPRM010000294.1, read as the reverse complement.
GGATATTTATACTATAATCACGGACTAGACAGTGACTATAGCTAAAATAAAGAATAAAGCAGTTATTAAAATTATTAATCTATGTATATATATATCAAGTCAGTACTGGAGCTATACCTATACTTTCTTGAATTTTTAAAATAATAGTATTTAATATCTATTATTGTTTATGCATAATTCATTGCACATTCACATTGATGACATTAATATTTTTATTATCTTGATGGGCATTTGCATCAGCATCAATAGAAGCACCTTTAAAGAAAAAACATAAAATAACAGTTAAATAGTTTCTCATGAATGGGGGGGGGGAGGAACAAAACAAAAAAAAAAGAACAGATTAAATTATAATAAATAATTAAGTTCGTTTTTTTTATATACCAACCACAAACCCATAATATTAATCTTAATTTATTAAACAAATTTTGAGAGAATATTATGACTATTTTAGGTATTAAAACTTAATACAATTACTTCTTACACTGATTATAAATTATTGCATTGTGTTACCAAAATGCATGCAGCAAAACAAAAAACGGGTAGCTGAATTTATAATAGATAATCATTTGTAGTTTTATGTAATTAATGTTTAGTTAATTAAGAACTACAAACAATACATGCAAATGATTATCTATTTAGAGTTCAGATAACTTCTCTTTTGACACATGATCTTTTGGTAACACAATGTATTAATTTAGAATCAGTGTAAAAAAAAAAATATTGTTTGTATTCCACATGAATGCGGGGTCAACAAAACTAGATGTTTCTTGTAAATAGCTAACTTTCAATGGATTCGTGTATAGAACATGTGTATACATTATAATGTTATTGTATCATATTATTTGCTTATATGCATACATATATTAATGAAAATAATAATAAAAAAAAAATGTAATTAGATTGAATTTTTACCTCCAAGTAACATCTCTTGTAACAAGGGTTCGATATGTGCCATTCCAAACAGCTTTGCAAATTGTATCTGTTCAATCATTTGCCATGTGATAGATTGGAGTGCCGGAAGTGTGAGCAACAGTTCGGCAAAGCGTCCACAATTCTCGTACTGACGGTCACTGATGTAGTCTTCGAGGTTTCTGTGGATTTGCTTGCGCATGCGTCTAATACGATCCGACTCATTTAGACCTTTGGCATCTGCCAGAAAAGAATAGAATTTAAAAAAATTTGTACAAACGCAAATTAATTAATTTGTTTAACGCAGAACAAAAATTAGCATATTTTGTATAAGACAAATTAGTAAATAATATATAGAGCTCAGACTTAGTAGCAAAATAAATCTTTAAAAAAAGCATTTTGAGTACCCAAAAATAGAGAAAAAAACATTTATTGAATTTTACATTAAAAAGCTAGATATATTTTGTACCATGGGTATTCTTAGCTCCTCAGGTGGGAATTGGTGGATGTATTAAATTTTAAAGAAACAATATATCATTTTTTCAATGGGTAAAACAATTCTGAGCGAAGATTCAATTTGTTCAGGACAAGTTTACTAAAAAATTAAAATGTTTATTTTATCATTAAAACAAAAAAAAAAATATTTTTTACACAGCCAGTTTTATATTCTACTATTAACTGGGAACAGGGGAAAAAATTCATACGTATTAAAATTTTTTTTCATCAAAATATTATTCATATTATTATCATTTTTAATTATATTTAAATTTTGGTACACACTCTTTTCAAAAGTAGCATTTGTTACAAAATCTGAGTTCTAATATTATATAATAGCATATGCAAATTGTGTTATTAAATATTGTTATTAGTTATTACTCGGATCAAAAAAAACTATGGCCTTTAAGCAAGCAAATTCTGTATCGTCAATCTGTACGTCATTCAATGGTTTGACTAGTTCATCCAAGACTCTTGAGCCCACTCTGCTTATATCCAAGTCTGATGGAATCCCATTATCTAATGAAAATAATATACTAAGTTACAGACTTACATCAGATTATATGATATCCGCTACATGCAGTTGCATATCAATAATTAAAAAATACAGGTGGTCAATTTTTATAATCAGCCCGCTATGTTGTTCGGAGAGAATAGGGTAGTAAAAGAAAAAATACAAAAATATCACAAATAAGTAATCTTAGCAGAAGTTCGTACTTATTTGCCAAAGCTGGTTATTGTGAAGAGGACTAAAGCCTCCCCAGATTGTTATAAAGACCCCTTAGGTAATCCCTCCATCTCACTTATTGAGTACAATATAAAAACAAATGAGATGTTTACAAATTGGTCAATTTAATTTATACACCACACACAGATGTGATAAAATATCACTCTATGTTGCTTGTTAGGCCGACTACTTATGTGCAGTAATGTACAACTAAGTTAGAGAACAAATCACATTATCACATAAGAATTAAGAATTTAATATTATAATTTTTAAGTTACGCGATTTCCTTCCTTTATTTAAACAATAAATATTAATTATTACATTATGAATAAAAAATCCATTTGATGGTGCAAATCACAGCTATTTAATTTGTTTGTTTTAGACTTTCGTGCATTCTGGTTTGTTTTCAAATACACTGAGTGTGATGATAACAACATTATAACAACAATACTGTAGGAACGCAAGGAATACAACAAAAATAATAAAATTTACTGATCTGTCATTCACTTACCTGGCACGTGACGTGTGATAACACGATTGTTTCCCAACAGTAGCACATCCTTGAGCATCAAAGATCTCTTGGCCAAACCCAAGAGCAAATGTTCTCCTGCATGTGCCCGCAACAACGATACCTATAAAACAGAATATAATAATATATACAACGATTAGTATAACATTACTTGTTTAATGTTCAGCAACATTTCTTTGGTGATTATCTAAGAGTGGGTTGTGGCATTATATTTATGACCAATACATTACAAAACATGATATAATATCAAATATTAATACATATTTTATCATGTTCTATACGAGATTTGTAAAAAAAAAAAAGGTCACTAAATATAGATGCAATATGATGGGATAGGGAGGCAAAATGGCTGGCGTTTTATAGTTAGACACTTAGATAGAATATTTTAAACAGTGAAATACTTTTCTGCCCTGCTTAAAATTTGGTAGTCCTATTAAAAAAGTTGAAATTATGTCCCTGGTATGTATCCCTATGTATCAGAAGGGTTCTAAGCGATGAACAAAAAAAAAAAATTAAAATATATAGTAAAGCAAATTGAAGCAAAAGTAAAATATAGGCAAGAAAACCAGACATATTTCGCACCACAGGTATTCTTCACTTTTCAAGGTAAGATACTCTCGGTAGGTGTGTAGAATTTTAAAGAAATGATAAATCATTTCTTCAATGATACGAATCTGAACGAAGAAATTTAATAATATAAAGAATAATAGACAACATTTTTAACATACCCACTAAGAGTATCTGATCCGAAGAGTGAAGAATACTCATGGTGTATAGTATGTCCGGCTTTTTTGTTTATACTTTACTTATCTTTGCTTTACTTGACTTTTTTTTTATCTAATACATAAAGAAAAGGAAAAAAGGAATTAATGAGGAAAAAAGTGTTTGAAAAATGTCCAATTATTTTTCACATTTTCAAAATTTGCTCACGCCAAAATGTTTCTCATAATATATCTACCTATGTTTAAATTTTCATAAAGTTTGGATAAAACAAATTATGGTTTCCGAGTCATTTTTGTCAAATTTTGGGTAGTTTTTCCAAAAAAAAAAAAAAAAATATTGAAGAATTAAGAAATTCAAAAAAGTACAATCTAGAGGTAAATCCAATTTCAAAAAGTTGCTGATCGAGACTTTTGGATAAATATTTCCATACGAAAAAGTGTTTACAGAAGAATAAAAAATAAACATTATTATAAAAATATTGTCTAGCTTCTTTATTTCATTCAAAATCTAAAAGAAAAAAGAAATAAACATCATAGTAAAAATATTACCAGAATCTAAAATACTACTAATTCTTTATAACCTAATTCTGTCAACAGTCAACACTAAGAAAAATACGCAAAAATTACTTTATCACAATCATCCTTAAAATACATAGACCTTATACGAATAGTCAATAGACGAAGCATCACGGATCGGAGGGGTAGAGAAGTTGCCAGATGGATTTAGTCGATAAAAACACAACTTAAAAAAAATAAAATTAACAGTTTTTCAGACGTTATTCTATTAAGTATCATTGTATTACCTGGTCGTTCAGCTGAAGCTCTGTGAACGCAGGTATGCGCTTGGCCCAGTCAACCAAGAAGAGTAGTTGAGTTTTCATTGATTCGCACACGTCACCGATGTTCGCCACGTGCTTGTTCGCCAAGTTAGTGTCTTCGGCCGTCTAAAGTATATTATAATAATAAAATATAACCATGTCAAAACAACATACTTAGTGTGCATCAAGTCAATTATCCGAACTAATCCTCTAATTTTCGTTGAAGTTGTATATTAATAGCAATACCATTTGTAAAAAAATATTTGTACATGGTATTTTTTGTACCACGAATAAGCAGGATTTGGGCAATATTTAAAATTTGGTAGTGCGATTATTTGACGTGCCGCATAACTGACACTAAAATTACGAGAATGGTGTTAAATAAATATTAACATCATTAGTGGACACAACCATGGTTTTTGGGTGTTTTTTAGGATATTACTAGTATTTAAGGTATTGAGGCAAGATTACATAACATTAGTTACAAAAATTGGGAATCGATTGTAAACCAAGATTAAATTAATACAATACACATTTTAATGAATGGATAAAGTTGTTAAAACAATACTATTGCAGACTGTAAATATGTTTATTGCAAACACATTTTATATTACCTACATTAAATTTTAAATAGAATATTTTAAAAATTAAAGTGGTATTTAATATTTGTTCTTGGGTTTGTCCAGGAATTTGCTTTTTTGCAAGTGTATTCTAATCATAAGGCCTTACGAGCACAACAGCCACAAGCATTAAATAAAAACAAGCTTGTATTTTGCATTGCATCGATTGTTGTTTGGAGAAAAAAATACCAAGTAATCCGAAATAAATATAATGCAATGCACTTACGTCAGATTCGCTGCGGGATAAGATTTCAGCGTTCAATAGCGATGTGACTGACAGACCACTGGCGCACGGTTGTTCCTCGTAACTAGGCCGTCTGCAGTTGATGCGGTCCCGTTCGTTTTGGACGGCTAATAAGAATCAACAAAGACAAATTGTATTAAAATGTACATCAAACAAGTAAAATTAAAATATTAAGGCATTTTTCGACTACGAGCGTATAGTGACGTAACTGTAGCCCTGTATCGCTATATGCGATCTGGTATGATTGGTAGCGGAGATTCTCAAAGCAATTTCAAACCCTTCGCCTTCTCCTATTCTATTGAAAAAAAACCTTCACTTAAAACTATTCTCAGTTAATAGTTGGATATAAAACTGTCAGAGTACAAAATACATTTTTGTAACATTAATAAATTTTATAATTTGTAAGTAAAATTTTCTTGTATCAACTGAAGCTCAGAATCCACTCAGAATCGTTTTAATGAAGAAATGATTCATCGCTTGTTTAAAATGTAAAACATCCTTCAAATCTCATCTAAAGAGCGAAGAATACCTATGGGCCATGGTGCGAAGTATGTTCGGCTTTTATTATTTATTTTTGATAATGATTATTGTTCACATTAATATTAATTATTATTGTTTTTAATGACCAAAATTTTGTAAATGGCTAATAAACGTGAAAAAAGTGACTTAAGAGAACTTTTCGATAGAAAAGTGACTTGTACCTAATAAAAAATAAAATACCAGAGATCAAATAGAAGCACTGACCACGCGATACTAATAATCCCCTGATATTCAATTATTTATTTAAATTATGTACACTATTTGTTTTATTACAGTTGTAAAATCAACAAATTCGCGCCACCACATGCATGTTATAAATAGTTACTCAACTTACGCCCGCACAGGATGCCGTCACATGCGGTATTTTGGCTTACCTTCTTTACGCATTCCAGCTTTGAAGCATTTTCGCAAACGACAGTACCGACATTGATTACGTTTATCCTTGTTTACGATGCAGTTTCTTGCAAACCTGTTAAAATAAATTAATTGCCGTAAATTAACTGCTCGAATTTTATTATACCTATTTTTATTATGCATCTAACTATCTATCTATTATGCATATATCGACAGTATCATGCACCACATTATCGCGGTGCGTATGTATATAAATAAAGGTATATCATACCGCGATATACCTTATACATACATTTTATATAAAAGAAAATATACAACAATTATACGTACTATATCCTACAATTTATTAGTAGGGCTAGGGGCATATAGGAGTTAGCATGTTTTTCAATAATCATTTAAAACAAACTTAATATAGACATTTATTTCATAAAGCCGGGTTTACATTGGTAGAGTATTTGGTATAGTACGACGGTAGAGTGAGTACTCTACCGTTTCTAGCATAATGTAAACACTCAGTAATATTATAGGTAGAGTACTAAAGATAGTAATCGGTATA
>JAIPRM010000293.1:16169-64208 GCA_025469315.1 Stegophylla sp. TES_Ste_2020 | reverse complement strand
ATATATGTACAGCATAATAATGTACACATAAGATAACTTAATACATAATTGAGATTTTTATTCTGATATTCCAAAATAATTCTTAATTTAAGATAAAAATTACTAATATCAATGTCATAAAAGTGTCTGTTATTTAGAGAGTCCTGTATTTAGAGGTTTTCCTATACAAAAGTTGTGAAAATGTCCCCGTCCCTGAAAAAACTTCCGCTATTTGGAGGTGTCCGTTAAGGGAGGTTTCACTGTATATGCGTATATGTGTGTGTGTATGTGTGTATATATGTACCTATTATATTTAAACAGAGATTCAACCTATTTGGTTTTATATTTTGGTGGTACTATAGTCTTTAGCATGTAGATATGTATTCATAATTTTCTAATTGTGTTCACATTATATATATATAATTTTTTTTTCATGCATTTGATGAATATTTATTTGAACGACTGTAGTTATTTTTGATGAAATATATTTTCATTATTTAGATATATGTATTAAATAAATAAACTTCAAGTCATTGTATTGTACAATGTTAAAAATAATTAATTAAACACTTTCATACTTAAGAAAAATAAATATCAAGTGCCCTTAATTTAAAAAAAAAATCAAGTACTCATATTTGGTAACTGTTGTTGATTTCAGTGAATCTATCATCTGTTATTTATGCAATAAAATAATTCATTTAAAATGGCTGGAGGTACTAGCTTAGTTGTTCCAATAGTATTATGGGGTAAAACACCTCTAACACATTGCATATCGTGTGTTTACTTATCGCCAGATCAACGGACATTAGTGACTGGGTGTTATGATGGACAAATATGTTTATGGGCAGTATCACCTGAAACTTTAAAGGTCTGAATGAACAAATTAACTAAATTATTATAATAGTGTATAATGTAATTAAAAATGTGATTAACATATAAACATCTTTTTATTTTTTTATTTACAGATGACTCCTAGATGTTTATTAGTAGGTCACACAGCCTCAGTTCTCTGCATAGCGCATGCCAGTATAATAGCTGATAATGCATTTTTTGTTAGTTCTTCAGAGAATGGGTAAGTAAAATAAATATGTAAAAATATTACCATATACACCGATCAGGTGACAATATATTTATTATTACTGTATTGTATTATTAAATGATTATATTTTTATTTTGACTTTTTAGTTAAATTCTATCACAATGATAATCATAGTTAATAATTACCTTGTAAAATAATCTCTAAAATATCATCTCAAAATATGTAATGTAATGTTCTTAAGTTTTTGTAGTAGAAAATCCAAAAGTTATTAAACGTTTTATGCTAACATAATTCTAACACAATAAAAAGTAAATGGGTACCTATGTCAATATATACTAAAGTTATTCCTTAATAAAAACTGATTTTTGTCTAGTTTAGTCAGATAATACGCCTTCCTATATTTAGTAATATAGTATATAATTGGCCTATAATGTTGTCCATTACGTTATAGATACTCTTCACTTATACGCACTTTAATAATGTTAAATTAATGTTGGGAAAATGTGTAATACAGTTTCTTTATTATTTAGAATAAAAACTGATTTAACTAACTTTCTAAATAACATATTTTCCTATAATAAACTGTTGGAATATTTTATACAAATTATCCATATTTTATAATTTATATTAATTATATTTATTTTAGTGAAATGAGTACTTGGGATATTATTGATGGGAAATGTAGGGAAGTTACAAAGTCAATATACATCCACACTAATATTCAGGTTAACAATTTTTTTTTTTTTTTTTTTATGAATTCTATTAATAAGTTAATAAGTTTTATATTTTGTTATTACAGGCATACCGAATGGTAGGGACTGAAGATGTACGTTTATTCTGCAATGGATATTATGCTGAAGTAATTATTATGAATCCATTTACATTAGAAATTATTTTCTCTCTATCATCTCGTGTTAATCCTGATTGGATTAGTGCTTTATATGTATTGAAACCTCACACATGTAAAGGTAAATGATTCTGTTTAATCATAGAAATAAAATTGTGATCTAATATCTAACTGATTATTGACTTAGATGATGTAGTTTTGGGTTTAACTACTACTGGGACTGTCAAAGTTTGGACTTTAGAGCAACGAGATTATGGGCCTACAGACGCTCCAGTTTATGAAAATGAAAGTAAACAAATTAGATGTTTAAATGCCTTGACTATGGCTTGCTGTTCTCAACATCAAAGAACAGTATTAATTGTCTGTTCAAAGTGTTGGCAGGTTAATATATTCTTATACTATTCTTATACATTATGCATTTTTATAATTCTTACTTAAATTAAAATCTGAATAAATTATTTTTACCTTTTTTATAATTTAATGTTAATATTTAGATTTATGATGCTGGAGATTTCTCAGCTTTATGTACAGTAGTTGCACCTCGAGGTGAACGTTGGTTGGGTGGAGAATTTTTGGCACCTGATCGAGTTCTTATTTGGACAGATGATGGAAAAGGTTATCTATATAAATTGCCAGCAAAGTAAATATTTATTATCATTCGCTCGAGAAATTTGGTAAAATTAACATTTGTTTTATTTTTTCCCCTGTAGTAGTATTGTTGAAAACAAAAATTTTCATAAGCAAGCTGAAGATGGAGACGATCCTTATTTATATAGTATATTATCTGTTTCATCAAATAAGGTATTGATTTTTAAATTGAATTTATATTAATTCATAATATATTTTTTTTTTTCATTTATTTGTACATAATATATTGTGCAATTTTCAGCATCTATACTGCTCTCCTGCTATCCGGTTCTATGAATCCCTTCAACATGGGAAAATATTGATTCGAGGAGATTCAGAAGGTGCTGTAAATATATGGAAAATTCCTGAACTCTCGCCAGCTCAACTTTCAGTTATCAAAGAAAATGATTCTCACAAAAAATTAGCTGGTCTGTATTTAGTCTAGATATAATTTTTTAAGAATTTAGTTCTAATAAAATTATTATCTTGGTGTACAGGCCTTTCTCCATTTATGTGTACAAGTTTATCTAAAGCGTGGGAGTCTATGAAACCTAATCCAGTTGGAATTCTTAGTCAATTGGTATGTAATATTTTGTTATTATATATCTCTTTTGAAAGATTGATGTTAAATATGATCCTTATATTATTGGGTATACTAAATTTCAGGACTGTGAAAATGTACCAAATATTAAATTGACTGCTAGTATTTATTTAGCCAGTCAAAGCAGGTTGGTCATCGGTCGTCAGGATGGTTCTATTGTTATCATTCCAGCTACTCAAACAGTTATGTTACAATTATTACATGGAAATCACCAACATTTTAAGGGTAAATAGTTTTATTATTATGTGTAAATAATTATTTAAGAAATTTATCTATTTTATTGTTACTATTTTGAATAAAATATTAAATTAATACTACTGTTTATGAAATAAATGTTTGAACTAAAATTGAAATATTTGTTTAATGAGCTTTTTATTATTGCTTACTAGATTGGCCTCCAAATCAGATTTTAATTGGTCATAATGGTAGAGTAAATTGCTTGCTATATCCTCATCACATTCACTCAAGATATGACAAATCACATTTATTGTCTGGCGGAGTAGACTTTGCCATATGTTTATGGGACTTGTATGCTGGAACATTATTACATAGATTTTGTGTTCATGCAGGAGAAATCACACAACTTTTAGTTCCACCTAATACATGTGCAAATGTTAGTTTGTACACTATTTTACTTAATTAGCTTTTCAGTGTTTTGCCATTTTGAATTTAATTTTATATTTACTGTTTTAATTATTTTGTTAATTTACAGCCTAGAATATTGAAATGCATTTGTTCAGTTGCAAGTGATCACTCTGTTACTTTGTTAAGTTTGTCTGAACGTAAATGTGTGGTGTTGGCATCCAGACATTTATTTCCTGTTGTTACAATTAAATGGCGACCACTGGATGATTTTATGATAGTTGGCTGTTCCGATGCAACTGTTTATGTTTGGCAAATGGAAACCGGTATTATTTAAATGCTTTTAATATTTATATTTTTTATAAGTACCTGCATTTAATAAGAGTATTATAAAATGTAGGCCATTTGGATCGTGTGCTACATGGAATTAGTGGCGAGGAAGTTTTATATGCATGTGATGAAAATACAACCATATCTAGTTCTGTAGATTCAGGCCTAGCTAATCCGGCTGTACATTTTTTCAGAGGATTACGTCATCGTAATATAAGTGCCATTAAACATGCAACGCAGGTTAGGTCATTAAAGAACTTGAGTAATGAATTTATCTCAAAGTATATTTTTTCAAACTATTGTATATAGCGTGGAATCCATCAATTACAACAACTTCATCATTCATCCCACGCTGATGGTATTGATCATAGTAAAACTAGAGCATATCCATTGATGGTTCAAGGACTCCGGACAAATCCCAACGATCCAGAATGTCATATTCTTTGTTTTGATATTGAAGCTCTAGTTGGTCAGTTACATACAGCTAATTATTTTGATTATTGAATGTAATCTAAATAAAATATTATATCAACTATAATTGTTACACATTTGTGACTTTAGTTCAATTGTTGAGTGAAGAATACGGTTCGATGTCACCAAAAACTATGGAAGCACATGGCCTAATTAATGCTACAGAGTATCAAAAGATTACTGCTTTGACACAATCTGTATCTTCAGATGCACACAAAAAGATTGCAGGTATAATTTACTACTAGCTTGCTGGTTCACAAAAATTTATAGTACAACCCTTGACAATTTTTGTTATAAGAAATTTCAAATAAGAATTTTTTTTTTTTTTGATGTATATATAAATTATTCTTTGCCACGTTTTGAATTACTAATATGACAAATACTATTTTGAATTAATTCGATAATTTTTATTTCAAAATATCAATTAATGTGTTACATATAAATAATACCAAAATATTTTATGCATGCTTACTTTTGGATAAGACTTTTTTGGTAAAGTTAAGGACAAAGCTGACAATATGGAAAGAATTTTGAAAGAAAAGGATAAACATGGTATTATAGCATGCTAATCAATGTATATTTTTAATTTATAAATATGTTTGTTAATTTCTGTAGTAATATCAAATTATCTATTGAATTTTGAAAACTAAAGTTTTAGATATATTTTATTTTTGTTATTTAGATTCAGGGAACTTCAACTTTTTTTTTTTTGTCTTACAACACTTAAAAAAAAAAAAAAAAGACAATGAATAAATAAATAAAAATTAATTTATCTCTATGCAAGTATAATTTTTAAATTATATAAACATTATGTTCTCTTAGATAAAATTGAGGCATTATTCTAATTTATGAAAATTGCACATATGTATTGTAATATTATCATGATGTTAATACTTCACAAAATAATCAAATTTAAATACACACAAGTTAGATCTGGCTATGATCAAATGGTTTATGTAGACTACTTAAAAATAGTTTGTTGGCTTTATGTTGAAGACCTCTGATTTAAATATTAACTTTTTGATGCATTTGTATAATTATGTATGTATTTCTTTAATTTATTCAACAAATTACTATAGCTCATGGAATGTTTAAAATAAATTTGATTTATAAAAAAATGATTTTTAGTCATTTTTATTTTATATTTAAATTATTGATTTAAAAATTTTATATTGCTTTCATATGTATATTATTCTGACAAACACTTTTTACATTTTATTAGTGTATTTTGTATATTAGTGTATTTTGTATATTAGTGTATTTTGTATACATTTTTATTGTAACAGCGTATGCTTAGTATATTTTTATATTTCAATTTCTGTAGGAATTTTACCCAAACGAAAAGATGGCTCAGAAAATTTATTGACAAAACTTCAATCAGTTATAGATGGTTTTGATAGCAAGTCTAACGATAAAGGTACTATTTATTTCCAAGTTAAATATAACTTTAACATTATTTATTAATATTATTGAAAATTGAAATACATTTCATTAGTAATTGTTTGTAACATTTTGATTATTTTCAGGTTTGAATCTTAGTGGAGGTGTATGTCGTAAAGTATGTGGTGCAAATCTGACAATGGAGATTGCCCAACTATTAATGTCATTGTTATATGCTTGGGGTTTGGATTTTGAAGTAGATAAAATATGCGAAACTAAACTGGGGTTATTACGCCCTATGATTCCTGTGTCATTTGGTGTTATTTCTAAAGGCGGTAAGTTTTGGTATTATGTGAAACCAAATAAAGCATTATTTCTGTATTACCAAATCAATCCATTGTACTAGGTTTTATGAGCTTATTGTTACCTACTTGGCAAAGTAACATTGATCTTGAAGATAATTTTGTAAAAACCAGCAAAGGTCCTTTAATGGATTTACCACCAGAGATGGTTCGGCTAGAATTACTAACTAGACTTTTCACTGCTAGAACTCATTGGGAAGTTAGCACGACAGTGACTAGCCAACATTTGCTTGCTATAGTAGCCATTGCAAATACTCTTATGTCGATGAGTTCACCATGTTTTCTTGAAAACACATTCACAAGGTAACTGAATATGTTTACTTATTGAAAATGAAACATATAAATATAGGTGAATAAAGGTAATTTAATTTTGAACTACTATTTTAGGCAATTATCAGTGAAAAGTCGATCTGAAGAAGGAAATGGTGAGCAGAGTAGTTCACATATTGCATTTGTTAAACAAGGTTGGGCTCAGTTAAAAGCTCTTCATTGTAAATCATTGCCTGAAAAAATTGCCACTCATGGATCAAAGAGTTATAAACGAATTCAAATTGAAATGTTAGCACATCGATGGCAGCACCATTGTTTAGAGGTAATATAATTTATAAAATAATTTTAGTACTTTGTTAACAAAGTTGTAATGTATATTATTACCAAACACTGTTCGTACATAAAGTTATGTACTTATTATAATTTAGAATTATACATGATTACTTAATGGTATATGAGTTAAATTCTTTAAATCAATATAATGTTGTTATAATAACAGGTGCGAACAGCTGCCCAAGAATTGCTGTTAGCTGAATTGGAGCGTATTGGCCCAAAAGGACGTAAAACATTAGTAGAATTCTGGGTTCAGTATTTACCAGTTATCAGTTCTAATGGTGGCATTAAACCTACTACAGTTAGCTCTAACAACATAACTCATCTTAACACTAGTGTAAGTAAAATATTTTTTTAATTCCTTCTAAAATACACATATAAGTTTTGTATATATAGATTGAAGAAAATTAAAAAAAAAAAAAAAAAATGTATGTGTTATTGCTGTAACCCGATACTGTAGTAATAATTTAAAAAAACATAAAAATTATCAACAGAATAAAAGTTATTGCATTTGTCAAATCATACTGTGTATATAATATTACACCTATTGGGGGCAGGGGCTAGTCACTTGAGATTTTTTTGAAAATTTCATAAAGTTAATGTCTTTTAGGAAGGTGGGGGGGGGCTAAATCAATCAAATAAATATGTTGCTTGCCAAAATTTTTATTTTAATTACACCAATGCTAATAATTTTTATAACCTTATTTGTATCAACTCAATTATTAGTATCAGGTTCTCTCATGATAGTTGGAAGATCAAAGATATAAAAATATATTTTATACCTATTTATACTGTTGCTAAACTGTTAAACCAATTTTATTGACTAATAGGATAATGCTGAACCTTCTGCTAACAATCCAGAAGATGATGACGATGAAGAAGAAGAAGGTTAACGTTAATTTTGATATATAATACTTACTATTCCTATTATATTTTGGAAGTTAATTTACTATTTTATTTTATCTTTTAGATTTATGTTTGAGGAAACCATCATCTATCAGTGAATTACGTCGTAAACAAACAACTGCTGTGATTTTAATGGGTGTGATGGGCGCCGAGTTTGGTCAAGAAGTAAGTGCGTCAGACAATGTCAGTACATCAAGTCGTTCACAGGCTGGATCATCTGTCAGAAGGAAGAGTTCAATTGTTGAAGGTTTTGGCATTGGAAATAATAACTTATCAAGATTGACAAGTACGGGTAATTAATTTTAACATATTATTATACTATTAACATTGTTTTATAATTTTAACAGGTTTGGCATTAACTCAATTGCTTTTAACACCATATTCAACCAGATTGCCTGCTCACATGGCATTACGTAGAGCAGCAGTAGATTTAATTGGTCGAGGTTTTGCTGTATGGGAACCGTATTTTGATGTCAGCAAAGTGTTATTAGGGATATTGGAATTATGTTGTGATACTGACAAGCTAGTGCCTAGGTAATATATTTTAATATATTGTGTAAAGTATGTTTATTTATTGAAAATTTAAATGATGGTATAGCAATATTCAGATTAACTACCTCACTGAAACAGTAAATTTAAAGATCACTTTGTACACTTATAGATTATGTATAATATATTTTATATCAAAATGTTTGGTTAGCATGTCCTATGGGCTACCATTGACACCTGCTGCTGATACGTATAGAACTGCTAGACATGCACTGATATCAATAGCAAATGTCCGCCCTGCAGTGTTTATAACAACAATAGCCAGAGAGGTAAATTTGATTAAAAAAATATACAATGAATATTTCCTTTGATGTTTTAAGGTTTTAAAAGTACATCATATTGAACTCTTTTGTATGGTAGGTTGCTCGTTATAATAGTATGCAACAGAATACCCAGGCTATGAACATGGCTTTGAGTAATTCAGTATTACATCGAGCTAAACCAGAAATATTATCTATTGTTGAGCATTTAATTGAGAAAATGCCAATTGAAATGTCAGAGCTATTAGTAGAGGTAAATTTCTAAATAGTAAATTATAATATATGATTATTCAATTTAAATTTTCTTATAGTCGTGCTATTAATTTTTTTTTTTATTTAGGTGATGGATATCATATTGCATTGTGTGGATCCGACACAGCTGAAAACTAGGCCTCTTTCAGAAGTATCACCAGGCATAAGCAAGTTTAGTCAAGTGACCCATTGTTCAACATCCAGACGTATAGCTGTGGGAACTAAAGTTGGAACAATTGCTCTATATGAATTAAGATCGTCTAAATGCCAAGTTAAACATTATATTATCTTTTGAAAGTGATTTTATTGTTAATTTATACTTTTCTATATTTACAGACTATTAATGCACATACTGCTGCTATATGTGCGTGCGCATTTTCACCAGATGGCAAGTTCCTTGTGTCTTATAGTGCCATAGAAAACAAATTGTCGTTCTGGCAAACGTCTACCGGTATGTTTGGCTTGGGAAATAGTCAAACTAAATGCACCAAATCATATAGTACTCAAATTCATGACTCATCTCGGTCCAGTCAATTGCGTCAAATCAAGTTACACTGGGCGAGTAATAGAAGTGTTCGATTTTTTTCAGACGGTTTAGAAACTACATTTGTTATTTAAATGTATGTACAGCCTATATCTAAGGAAATATTAAGGTAACATTTTTTTCTCATAATTTGTTAATGATCTTAGCTTAGGTCATAGCATTTTGGGAAAAATATGACTGTTGTCTACTGTTGCTTAGAACTTGCTTACTTTGAGTAGTGTTATGTATTGATGGAAGTATTGTAAGTAAATGCTAATCTTCCTATATTATTTTATGTTATGTATTATTGTTATTATTACTTTTTTATAGTTCATTTACTGTAATTATATATATTTTTAAATTTATAGTTCTATATTTTACAAATTATTGATACATTTGCCTTTATGCCCTAATAAAGTCATTTTCCAATTGTGGAAACTGTGTATATTGTAAATCAATTATTTATGTTACTTTATTGTAAATTATTGTTCTCTTGAAAGTTATTAGTTGTTTAGTGCTGTAGTTTTATTTAGATCTCATATGATTTTTTTTTTTTTTTTTTTTTTTTTTATTATACTTACAAGTAGATAGCTTTTAAGTTTAAATATGATGATTGTTTATTTATTAATTTTAAAATTATTGAAATGCTGTTGAACTTGTGTGATTGACATTGAAACATAAATCTATCAAAATATTATTTAAATCAATTTTAGACTCATTAATTGTAATATTTACTTTATAAATATGTGAGCAATATGTTTTTGCTTTTTCAATCGTTAAAAAATTATCAATATAGATTGGTTGGTCTATACTTTTTAGATTTCTAAAAAAAAAAAGTAGATTATTTCCAAATTTATTCCCTATTTATCTTGTGGGTATCTATGTTTTTAAAATTTTTGATCTATTCAATATTTGTAATATAATTAAGTATAGAAACACACTTAATAATTTTACAGATAAAGTTTTTTTAAATTAAATTTAATAGATCAAATTAATCTACCAATTTAGCATATACTTTACCTGATAGTGTTTGACAGACAGTAGTCACATACAATGTTTATTTTCAAAAGTTTTGTTTTGATTTATAATAAAAAATTTGCAAATAATATTTTTACACTAATTTATTTCTTATTTTAATTTTACACAAACTGTTATGATTCTTGCAATTTTATATTTATTAATACATTTTATTTTTACAATGATAAATTGCATATTATGTTTGTTATAGTAATCATATAATACTTTGTTTATGCGGACATTATACATGAAAGTGTACTAAACACAGATATTCCAAATATATTTTTAAGTAATTAGTGTAAAAATGTTAAATATCTTTGCTTTAATTGTTACAAAAAATATTAAACTAACATTAACATAAATTTTATTTTCATGTAGATTAATTAAAATAAATCTATTTAACACAAATTTTGATATTCTTGCTTGTAATTTGACCTAACATAGCCACTCTCAAACCTGATGGAAAAATTGTAAAACATTGTCGTGAATATTTGTAAGAGAATTTTTAAAAAAGTTCATTAGCATAGGCAAGAGGTTTCTACTGATATTCCACTATAACAAGGTTCTTACCAATAAGATTTTTGTGCAATTTAGACTAATAAACAGGAAAACACTGATAAAAGGTACATTAACCATTAAAGGTTTAATTTTTATAGATAGTTTTTTAAAATTAAATTGATAGATCAAATTAATCTACCAATTTAGCATATATTTTACCTGATAGAGTTTGACAGACAGTAGTCACACTCAATGTTAGTTTTCAAAAATTTTGCTTTGATTTATAATAACAAATTTGCAAATAATTAATATTTTCACGCTAATTTATTTGTATTATAATTTTAGACAAACTGTAATGATACTTGCAATTTTATATTTATTAATATATTTTTTTCTTACTATGATAAATTGCATACTATGATTGTTATAGTAATCATATAATTGTTTATGGGGACATTATACATGAAAGTGTACTAAACACAGATATTCTAAATATATTTTTAAGTAATGAGTTGAAAAATGATAACTACTTTTACTTTAATTGTTACCAAAAATATTTAACTAACATTAGCATAAATTTTATTTTCATGTAAATTAATTAAAATAAATCTTTTTAACACAAATTTTGATATTTTTGCTTGTAATTTGACCTAACTTCGCCACTCTTAAACCTGATGGAAAAATTGTAAAACATTGTTGTGAATATTTGTAAGGGAATGTTTAAAAAATTTCATTAGCATAGACAAGAGGTTTTTGCTGATATTTCATTATAACAAGGTTCTTACCAATGAAATTTTTGTGCAATTTAGACTAATAAGCACTGATAAAAGGTACATTTACCATAAAAGGTCCAATTTTAGTTTTGAAAAATAAAAATAATAATGAAACTGTTTTCCATGTTTTTGAGAAATTTTTTTTTTCATTTAAATTACAAGTTTGTTACAAATAAATTGAGTGAATTTATTATGTATAGTACTATATGACCTGTCCAAAATTAGAATTGGATGATTAGTTTTACTTGAATTTTTTACTGCTTCTACACTAATCATTAGGCATAAAATATTTCTGAGTATGAATTGAAGAATTGTACAATGTGAATTGTACTTATGTTTGAATATGCTACACTACAAGAATTTCAGCCTTTATTAAAATAGCCTATGACTAGATTCTATTCTCATACTAATTTTAATTTACTAGACACACACTTTCACAGCAGTATTTATATTAAAAGAAAATTTATTTAACATTTATGTTTCAGTAAATATTACCCAATTAGTGAATTATTATGCTAAGGTATATAACGTATATTCTTAATAAATATTCACTAAATTAGTGATACTTAGTTATTATACTAAAATATGTAAGGTATAATTCTTAATAAATATTCACCAAATTATTGATACTTATTATGCTAAGGTATGTAATAATGTATATTCTAAACGAATATTTACTCAATTAGTGATACTTAGTTATTATACTTAGATATGTAAGGAATCATTCTTAATAAATATTCACCGAATTAGTGATAGTTACTATGCTGACCTATGTAATGTGCATTATAAAATATATACACCGGATTAGTGATAAGTTGGTTATTGTGTTAAGATGTGTAATATATATTTTTAATAAATAAGCAATATATTAGAGATAAATTAGTTATTTTGTTAAGATTTTTAATGTATTATTTACAGAAAATATTATATCTTTATATTATGTAACTAAATATTCCATTGGAATTTTATAGTGTTCCACTCGATTAATTAATAATTTATTACCAATTATTATATACTCTGGTCAACCATGTTTATCTTATTGTACCTTATTATTGTAGTTATTCTATTATATATTTATATATATTAAACTAGAATATGAAATGAGGAACTTATATTAAAATAATATAAATATGTAACATACATATTATATAACATAATATTACAAATATGCGTTAATAATATTATTACACTTGTTATTCCATAATAAAGCACCCTTTAAATTTAATATCTGTGTTTTTATTATTATTTTTTTGGTCGCTCTTCAGACTTATTGGGTTTTGAGAAATAAATCAAACCATCTTTATAGTATATTACAGACTCAACAAAGTATGACAGACTGACTTCACATTGTTTGTAAATTTTATGAACTTCAATGTATTGTATATTTTTCCACTTTTTAAAATTTATAAGTTTGTACTTTCATAGTTTGTAATTTGAGAAAATTTAAAGTAAGTTGTTAATCTTACAGTTAAATTAAAAATTATATAAAAAAGATAAATTGTATGGGTTATTTAAAAAATAAAAAAAATATTAAAAATAAAATCTCTCTTATTTTAAAACTCTAAAGAACTTTGTATAATTAAAATTTTTTTTTCAAAATAACAACAAATTTATTTTACATAGTATTATTTATTTTAAAGTACAAACTCAAAGGTTCAACCAGTTGTAATGACAAGTCATTACGATCATGTCTACGCCTGGTCATTGCAACCTATTTTGTTTGGAGTGGTTTCTTAGACACAATATGTTGCAGCAGCAGAACTGTTTTTCGATCAGCATTTGTGGTTAGTATATGATTTTTAGCAGGGACTTTAGTCAAAGGGGGGTATTGGGTTTGCCCCCCTCCTGCACGAGCACACTCACAAATATTGTCGACGATTTTTTTTTTTTTTTTGTAATTGCAAACTTAATAATTAATTGTTTGCTATAGAATAAATTACCAAATGATACGGTTAGTACGCACTTAAATAGATACAAAAACTCTTGTAAAAATCAAACTACATAATAACTACGTAGATTAGAAATAACACCTCAGTGGTACTTTTGAGAAAGTCCATTTCCTCTGCACCCTGCACCTTCCAACTACAAAATTTTTAGTTTTGATCAAAATTCGACAATGAAGATGCCGAGGTGAGAAGAATACCCGTTGTATGAAGTTTGTCCGGCTATTTTTTTAATCTTGAAAATTTAAAAAATATTATAACATAGACAAATTTTGTATAAGGTGTAAATATAAAACAAATTATTAAAAATACTCCATATAAACTGACAACTGAGCTTCGCTCAAAATCATTATATTGAAGAAATGATTAATGGTTTTTTTAAAACTCAACACAGCACCAAAAGTATCTTATCCAAGGTAGGAATAATACCCATGGTTCAAAGTATGCCCCCTTTGTTTTTTGTAGACTAGTCCTCCTCCAAAATAAAATCCTGGCTATTTTTGAACCGGTGCATACGATTTTTGTGCTAGCAGTTGCTGACGACATGTCGCTACAACTATTATAGCCTCGATAGGTCGCACATTGGAAACCATACTTTTTCTTTTCATTTATTAATTATTATGTATTTTAGCTGTACAAATTTGTAAATTTAGTTTTGAATAAAATCTTTTTTCAAAAATTTGTTATTATTAAAATAATTAGAAAAACGGAAAAACTAAACTTTTTGACAATCGCATACTTATGTGCGTTTTTTGTAGTCTAACAATTTTACTGGTTAAAATACGTAGACAAGAAGCTAATAATTATAACTAGGGCTAGGATTTTCTAGCAAAACAAATCTGTAAAAAAGCATTTAAAGTATTCAAAAAAGCAAAAAAAAAGCATATTTTATTAAATTTAACTCTAAAAATAAATTCAATATTACAATAAAAAATCTGGACATATTATGTTGCACTATAATATTATTCTTGTTTCCTCAGGTGGAAATTGCTGTTCAAGTGTGTTAAATTTTGAACAAATAATAAATCATTTTTCAATATAATATCAAACAATATTGAACTGTAATTCAGTTATTTAAGTTTTTTATTAAAACAAAAAAAACCCATTTTACTCAGTCAGTTTTATATTCCACTATTAACAACAAAAAAATAATTTTTATATAGATATTAAAAAAAAAAATACCAAAATATTTTTCATATTCTTGTCTATATTTAAATTTTCATAAAATTTGAAAAAAAATTGAAAAATGACCTCTTTAAAGTACCATAATCTAGAGCCAAGTTTTGTCAAAACTTTTGGGTAATTATTAGTATATGAAAAAAGGTTCATAGAAAAATAAATAAATGAAAAATAAATATCAGTGTAAAAACACTAACTTCTTCACTCCACCCAGAATCTAAAATGTTATTTTCACTTTTCGGTAAATTATAAATAATTCAGTAAACCAAAAATGCATGTATACATTTTTGCTTGGATATGTCTGGCAATAATAATTTAGTAGAAAAATAATATATTTAGAGATATTTTATGTGAATTTTTCATTAAAATTATGTAAAAAATAGGAAAAAAGTACAAAAACGAGAAAATAGCAAAAAAAGCACATTTAGTGGGAAAAAACAAAAAAAAACAAAAACAAGTTAACTTTATTGAAATCAGAATGATTTGAAACGAATTTATCTACAAGAATTCTCTCTATAGAAATAGTAATGTAAAATCTCTCCATCATACTCCCTTAAAAAGTAACATTTGTTACAAATTTCGAGCCCTAATTACGAGTCTAATTATAACCAATTCAATCTATTATTAAATCCATTACATTACATTTATTTTCAGTAATATTTTTTAAGCTATAAAATAGCACAACTTTCATAGTTAAAATTAATCTATAATTTAAGATCTTAGTGGAGCAAAAAACCAGGTAACGGTTTTACAATGATGTTTATTTTAAATTCCGAGCAAAGCGAAGAGAGAGCTGTAAAATGTTAGAAAATATTTTATTGGAACGAAAAACAGCGATACAAAGTAAAAATATCGATCCGAGTTTAACAGTACGAAATCACACACACCACTAGTCAATGTTAAATATTATTATATTAAAATGTAATGATCGGTTTCAAAGTTAATTGACCAAGTTCATTGTATATTTAACTGCACAATATAAGAAAACAATAATTATTAGAGATACTTACTTGACAATATAGTTCAGGGGTGACCAACCGATCGATCACAAGATGAATTCGAGTGGATCACGACACCCTTTCGCATTTTCTTGAATTTTTAAATTTTTTTCGTTAATTTGTGTATCTTTATATATCCCACGAACATAAAAATTAGATTCAGTAAAGACAATAAATAACTATAAAAAAACGAGTTTATGCATTGATATCGAGTAACTACCGCCACAGACTTCTATACTATACTATAGTACAGAATTCTGTGACTATCGTATACCCACTGACAGGTGTAAATGTACCTTAGTGCCACGTAATTTGATGGATATCCCGCACTAATATCAGCCTTTATCGCATTCGAATAAATTGATAAATCGAACGAGTCCGGAGTGACAGTTACAATAAATATATAATATCTAGTATAAATTAATTTTATCCCGATCACGTTTGACTGATATGAATTATTCTGAAGGTAGCATGAGATTAGCTTGTCATACACCCCAGAAAATGAGAAATTATCAAGGAAGCGCAAACATTTCATTGAATTATTGAAATATAAACGTAACGTATAATAATAGTAGTTATAATGAAAGTAATATTATAATTTATAATCAAATATATTAAAATACATGTAGTGTGAAACTGTGAATTTATATTGTAAATAAGAAGTGTAACGCGCGTGTACATATAATGTGTTTATTGTTTGTTATTTTGTTTTGTTTTGTTTTTTTTTTTTCTCGAGATCGATCGCAAGTCTATCAAAGTTGGCCAGTGGCATGCGCAGGGGGGAGGTTAGGGGTTATATCCCTCGCCATTGAATTTTTTCCTGTGTTATTATTTTGCTATAAAATACGAAACATAAAATATAGGAGTACTTACCTATAAAAAAATAGTTTGAAGAATTTAGTACATTCATAAAAAATGAGATAAAAAATCAATATGAATTATGTTTATAAATGTATAATTGATGAATAACTGATTATGAGTTATAAAATAGAATGATAAAATAATAAATTGAAGTAGTCTGTACTATGGTTATAGATATATTTACAACAGTGATTATTTTGCATATTATGAACAGTACTTAGTTACAAGCAGTGGCGGCGCGAAGTTTTTTTTGCTCGAAACACCCTGACTAAAAATGATCCTCTGAACACTTCCCACACATTGGACACAATTAGGTTTAAAAAATTAAGAGTTCAAATTTTATAGAGTTCATGAACCTGTAGAATCTCTACCCCTCCCTTTCTATAAGTACATGATGCTAATAATAAGCCTATGTGAATATTATTTTAGTTCTCACCTTTAATTCAATATTATTTAGTAAACCTGACTTGAACAACCACCCACCCCTTAAAATGATTATGAATCACGTGATTCAAACAAATACCTTTCGCGCCGCCACTGATTACAAGTATAAAATTAATAAGAAATTGAATATGAAATAAAAATTATTTAAAGATATTTATATATAAAATGCTTCATTGTGTATTAAAAAGAACTGTTATAGTCTTTTGTAGCATAAACTATATTATACGTATTAACTAACATGAAATGAATAAAATGGTAACTTGTATTCAATTAAAATGTATTTTTTTTTAAAGTTGAAAATAGTATTCTTAGAATAATGATATGAAAAAGTTTAAAAAGAGACGTTTCGAGTGAAGCAAGTAAACAATTTTTTTGTTATATTGAGTATATTGACGCAATTATGATAAAAAATTTGAGGGAGGGGGGAGCAATTTTATTTGATTGATTTTATCTCCTTCTTTCAATGGGTATTGATCTTATCCAACTTTTCTTAAATGTGGGGGGTTTTGAGTGGTGGTGGGGGGACAGTTCCTCCTAATTGTGCCTATAACTAGGTATAAGTTTCCGTTCATGTAATTTGTCAATTGTATTTCACCTTATATTCAAAGGGCTCAAGCCCGTTAAATCAACTAAATAAATAAATAAATAAATAAATATTATTTCTCGTAGTAGTGGATTTAGTTCCCACTTTACCTCTAAATTACATCCCCTCCCATAAGAAGTTCCTAGGCACGCCACTGAAGTTGGCCACCCCTGATATAGTTTATCGCACACCGCGCGCTACGCGATGATGACGACATAAACACGAAATTGTTTACTGTCGGATTCACTTAATCGTGTATAATTTTACAGATCCACGCAGTGGCGTATATAGAAAACATTTTCGACCAGGGCTATAATAGAATGATAGGGAAAAAAAGGTCATAAACAAAAAATTAATTTATATTATTATTATTAAATTATTGCGGAACTTTATCTAATGCACTAATACGTTAACTATAATAACATAATATGATAGTATCAAAAGACAGTAGGAAAATATAAGCGACATGAAAATTTTGATTATCATTTTTGACAAAATTTCGGGGGGTGCTATGGATATATGGGCACACCCCTTTACATACACCACTGGATCCACTTGCTTATAGGCTTATACCTACTATTGATAAAGTAATATCAATTTTTAAATTTGGCCGAAAAGGGAAAGTTGTTGTGCTCTGTACCGACCGCGTTCAAGAACTAGACTCGCTTTCACGCATTGACCACTCCTTTAATTGAAAATATCCCTCAACTTTTTGTTCAACATATTGATATTTCTGTTTGATAATGGTAAATTGAATAAACTTTTTATGATGTAATACATAATTTTCATTAACTAAGAACAATTTCCATGAATAATACTTTCCATAACATATTATTTTTAATTAAAATATTTTTCATGATAAATAATTCCTAAAAACTTAAATTTCTTAACAAAAATGCTATTGGGAAAAAAATTAATTGAATTTTCAATCTATTGAACAAAGTTCTATCTTTCCATTAGCATTATTTTCCATTAAAAAAAGTTCAATTAAAATTATTATCAATTAAAAACAAAAAAATTCCATAAAATATTTCTGTTTAAAATATCGTTCCTTGCAAATAAATTTCGACTTTTTGTGCGTCCCCGAGCGAAGAAGCTTATGATTTTACAATGAAGTTTATTCTGGAAACAATTTTTCGTATAGAAATACTTGTCTAAAAGTTTCTGTCAGTAACATTTTAGATTAGAAATCACATACAGATTGTACTTTAAAGAAATAATTTCCCAATTTTTCAATTCTTTTCCCAAAAACGAGGAAAATCCGTCGAACAATTTATAAAAACCCGTAAAATATGCTCTTACCGAAAATTTTATGAAATGGAAATTTATTTTTAACTTAATTTCAAAACTAATGGAGCTAGAAACTTGAAACTTTCACCAAATTCTAAAAATGGTCAAGCTCATACTTCATAAAAATTTCAAAAGCATTTGGTCAATTTTGATTTAAGTATAGAATTTTGAATTCTTAACATTAAGACCTGAAAATTTAAGATGCTTTCTATTCACATATTATATGTATAATTAACATGAAAAAAATGTTGAAAATTGTTAGTAAACTATTTTGTTTAATTTCATGTACTTATTACTTGCTTAAAAATATTAAATATGGTAAAAAACTGAAGTAGAAAATATACAGATTATGTTTTAACCTTTTCGTCTCGCTTTAATATTAAAGCTAATAACACACAATTGGTTTTATCGAATATAAATTTGATATATCGTATTTGGTTCGAAGGAGACATCAAAATGTGGATTTTACATCCTCTTCAAAAATGAACGTTGGTAATATTGTAAATTATATTATCGATTTATAGGTACCTACAGCGATATCTAGCGGTACAATTAGTGATTGAAAGAGGTAAATCTTAGTAAAGGAACTCAATTAATTAATAATTATTAGCAACTTAAAAACTACCCCCCACCCCTAATCAATTATAAATAATTATTATTGTACACCACAAACAAAATGTAATAAATCTCTAAACGCTCTACCGCAATAATTTATTAAAATCAAATAATGTTATCTATTTTACTTAAATTCCATTAACATTAAAAAAACGCTTACTTATTTAATAAAAAAAAAAAAGTGGAAAGCTTTCAAATATATTCAAGAATAAATAATTATAAGATTAAACCCATTGTCTGAAGTTTTTTAGCCCGTGCAAAAGTGTAAATATGCCACACCTTGTACCGAAGCATTTTTAATTTCAGTACATTTTGGACTCTGAGTGGAGCGAATACGTTCTCGTATAGAAATACGTTTCCAAATGTATCGATTTGCCACTTTTTCAACCATAATTTTACTCAAGAAGGTACATTAGAGATAATTTTTTGAAATTCTCGATAGTTCAATATTTGGGGAAAAATATCTCAACCTAAACCTGACCTTAAACAAAGACGGATAATTTTTTTTTTTTTTTAATCCAAACTTTATAAAAATTTAAACATAAATTGACATTAACATAGAAAATATTTTGGTTATGGAAAATTTTGAAAATGTGAAAAAAAATTTTACTTCAAAAACTTTTTTTTCTGTTCTCAGATAATAAGGGATATAAAACTGATTGAGTAAAAAAAATAAGAAAAATTTTCGAATAATAATAAACTTTATAATTTTTAAGTAAAATAATAAATTGTCCTATTTAAACTGAAACTCTACTCAAAATCAGTACGCTGCACCCATGAGCACGCCTATGACAGTAATATCAATTTATGTTTACACCTATAATAATTCCCAAACTAGTGGTTCTCGAACTACGCTCCGTAAGAGAAGTACTCCGTGGATACATGCCATTATGCAAATACATCTTACAAATTTGCTTCAAAAGGAGGTTTTTTTATATATGCGCGTGTGTGGTTAAAAATTAAATTAAACTCTTCTATTTAGTTTCTAAGCTCAGAATCAGTAATAGTTTTAATGGTTTAGGTTTTGAGTTCCAAGAATGGTTTTTAACAATTATCAATTACAATCACCCACTGGTTATTAAAACTCAACAAATATTTAACTGTTTTTTGAAAATGTTATCGATTATTAGTTGAATCCGGTTTTGAAATATTTTGTTATTAGCTGATCAAATTATTTATTGACGAAATTATTTGGATAGCATGTGAAAGCTTTCTATTCACGTTAAATTGAAAATACGAGTATTATGCTTGAACGCTCGTTAATATAATGTTTTCCCAGATCGGTTATCAAAACTGAAATATTTTTATTTCGGTAAAAGTTTTGACAGAGGCAAATTAATAAACCTAGGTTCAAACTGACTATGCGTCTATGCGAAAACCGTATGCCGAATCCTGTTCCGTGTGCGATATAAAGAAAACAAATTCAATAATTATTGTTACTTACGTCCTTTGTTGCGTGTCGTGGGCTAAAATCGTGAATCCATCGGGTTTCGGAGATTCTGAACATTCCATTATTATATTATTATTTAGTCACTCAAAGGTTCCACGAATGAATAGATTTAAGAATCACTGCGTTCTGTTACTATTTTGTTGTCGTTTCTGTTATTCTTAGACAGTGTTTGTAAGGAACAAGTTTCTTAAGGAACGGATTCCTGGAACGAGTTATTCAGGAAAAAAATATTTACGTTTTCTGCTTCTTTAATTTTACATAAAAGTATTTTTTTTTTTTTTTTTTTGTAACTAGACATTATATTTTCCTTAATTTCTAATACTTTTTTTTTTTCAATTACAAATGGGAACAAATGCGTATAAGAACACAATTATTTGAAAAGAACGACATAACCACATAGAATCTAATTCCTTTTTTTCTTATAAAAAACGAGGAACGGAATGAATTCCTTTTTATAAGGGACGTGGCAAACACTGACATAGATAGGTACTCGCGTTAAAATTAGCTTAGACCGTGCATTATATTTTATTTAAAACGTATTTGACGTGATGATAATAATATAGAACGACAATGACGATAGGTATATAATGATGAAATGTTAAAGTGAAATTTTCGTCGGAACTGTTATACGGCCGCCGGCACAATGGGATCAAAGTTTTCCCGTGCACGACTGACTAAGACGCCCCCGCGCTATGATATAATATAATATAATACAATGCGCTTGTTGATGGCGGATCCCTGCCGCTGTTGTAAGTTATGACATAATCCGACAGCATCGCCGATATTATTATTATTATTGTGTTAAACTACGCTTTGGTTGGGACGGAGATCATTGTGAGTTGTAAAATTATTTAGCTTCACGCAGTAAATGCCGTAACTACCCTGAATAGCAGGGACACAATCAAAGGTTTTTTTTTTTCAAAGGGTGCCAAATTCAAGGCAAACCAATTTCATTACAGTGCGGTCGGTTTCTTAATGATGTTCAACATATTACCATAAATAATATCGAACAGTTTATAATGAAATAAAATAAAGGACAGTCCTGATTGAAAAGTAAAAAATTTGTTTTAGAAGAAATTAAAAAAAAAGTCCTTAATTAAAATCATTGCTAACATATGAGTGGTGTGTATCTGTCGTTTTTTTGACCTCGAAAACAAACCTTCAGCTTTCGGTTGTTATATCGTTATATTTCAGTGACAATATAATTTCCTGGACCATTGAAAAATCGTTAATAACTAAGTAAGTATGAGGGCACAATATACTCCTCCCTCTGAATAGTTGCCTCAGAAGATTTAACGCAATGAATTTATTTTGTATAGTCATACGGTCATTCTTTTGTTCAACGAGTACATTTTTTTTTTCCAGAGGTAAACCTTATTCGAAGGTTTTTTTACAAAATAAATTATTTAATTTTAAAATTAGCTATTGTGAATGTATAATAGTAAGAGATGGCATGTTTAATGATATGTCATTTTTAAGTCTGAAATTTGATACTTGAATATCTTATGCGTTAAAATAAAAACAAATTAAAGTTTCACATCGTGTCCAGAGCTATGTATGAACGAACTAATTTTCTGAGACAGCGTAGTATTATTGGATTTAAGCAATTATACATATGTGTATTACATGTATATCACTTATATTTAAAGTAATAACATAGAAAACCACGTCGATTTGATTATTCGCGAAAACGATAAAATTTGCAGTATTTAAACATAATATAGTATAGATTAGGTGCTTATAATACAATATTTTTTTCTATTTGAAAAAGTTAAAAAATGATCTCTTTAAAGTACCGAGAAAATAAATTCTCGATTTTACATTTTGAGCGGAGCAAAGGAGCTTGTGTTTTTAAAATGGTTTTTATTTATTTATTTTATTTTATTATTATTACTTTTTTTTGTGTCTACATGTCTTTGTATGGAAATACTTGTTCAAAAGTTTCAGTTATTTTTTAGGTACAAAATTATATTGGGCGCCTAATATTAGTTGGAACGGCAAAACATGGAACAACCAAATCTGGAACGGATAAATTAAAAAATGTAAAATTCCAAAAATGTAAAAGTCATATCACTTACAAATATCTTTGCACATTCATCCATGCACGCGTATCCGTTTTCAGTTTCAAGTCATGCCCGAGCAATAAAAAAATATGGAAATTTCTATTTTTAACCTTCAGGTACAGAACACGATTGCGTGCCAAAAAAAAGTATTGCACGAAATTTAATATTCAGCTTTTGTTTGAATAATTTTCGTTAAATTTAGCGTTGCTTCATTATTTGAAGCTTCAATTATTCCATTGCGGCATTGCTAACGTGAATTATTCATAATATTGTGTTTATGATATTGACAACAAAATGTTACACAGTTACTCATGTTAGGTACATATATATCCTAGTTGATTTCATATATTATATGTATCTGTATACTAATATACCTAAACCAAATATTAAAATAAATAACAATAAATATACCTTATTACGGGATGTATACAGATGTTAGGATACTGTTATTTTTAAATATTATTGCTAAAATTATTTATTTATAAAACACTGGAGTACATTATTATGTACTTTACATTGCTAATGAAGAATTAACCATAACACATTGTAATTTAATAGAGTCCCAGATTTTATTCTGTACTGGCTGGGGTTGAAAATTTGGTGGGGCGGAGGTGTCTAGTAAAAATAAATAACACAAATATCGACAAGAATTATATTGTGTAGGCGTGTATATTATAGGTATACAGATGGTCATAAAAATCTGTTGAATTTTTAGAATGAATTGAATAACACGAATTCGATGGAAAAAAAAAATAGGTAAAAAGGAGAAACGTTGAATATGACTCGTAGACGCACCGACAAATAAACCCATAACACACCCGATCGGTATAACACTGCATTATAACTGTACAATAATAATAGAGGTATAAATACATATAGGTATATAAAATATAAATGTTACACATGATAATAAAAGTCGATAGAATATTGTAAATTTTTGGATATGCGTCCAGCGTAATATATATAATATATATATACATCCAAATATATCATACCCGGGTGATGGTGACATCTCAATTCGGTCGGTCCCTGTGTATAAACTACTTTTCCCAACTAATCTGACACTGTCGCGGTTACAGCGAGTGTGCAGCGCGTACGACAATAACATAATATAAAATATATGCGCTCGACAATACCTGCAATAATATTGATAATAATAATAATAATAATAATAATAATAAAAATAATTATATTGAAAGGCGCCCGTGAGATATAATCGTGTACTTATGGTGCGTATATTCTATATATGTACCATCTTCATCATCGGACAAAGACCGTCATAACGTATAGCGCACAGACGAGACCCGAATTTGAACGGTCTTCGTGTCGGGGCCACCGCTGTGGGGTTCTCGTATCCCGTTAGAAAGTTATTTGTATTAGCGGTAAACTACACGAGTGTGTAAAAGAAAGCGCGCATGAATGAAAAAATATAAAAATAAATAGCCCTTGACCACAACGATATGAAATTCAATTGGGGTGGAGGAGAGGGGGTATTTGTTGTTGCTGTTGTTGAAAGAAAAAAAATGCAAAGAGAACCGATGGAAAAAATAGAAATTCCGTTGGAGATTAATCCATGTTTGGCGGACACTTAACTGCGATTCCTTGTCGGTATCGTTATTGTAAGACTATAATACACTGTTATTCTATATTTATAAATGTATAACATATTATTATTATTATTATTATTATCGCGTTTTATTGTGTCGCATCCGGATATCGGCGAGCGCGAACAAAACAGACGTTTGCGCCACCACCGCCTTCACACAGGTATGACCGAATATATATACAACACAATAACTATAACAATAAAAATAACAACACTCGCGGTATAATGTTTTGACCGTATAGGGACAACTAATATTGCGCGCACAATCGGATCGCGCTCGCGTCAAAAAGAAAACGAAAAAAATTTGCTTTACTTTCCGCAGACACCGACACACGTACCACGGGTCTCCTGCAGTGGACTTGGTGTACCCGTCGTGCGCGTCTGTAGTTCGCCGAAAGAATAAATCACGCATTAAAAACTATAGTCTCTTGTGCGGTGCAGGATATGAGACGCCGCAATAACAATACATAAAGTCGTACGCACAAGTCCGGTATACCTGTGCTTTGAGACACAATGTGCGGGTGGAGTGTTCTTGCTATTGTTACGCCCGAAACTGAATTTCATCCCCCCCGTACCCCTTGGACTGGCTTAGGGTTTTTGCCTTTTTGATTTCACCGCTTCCAAAACCCGTGTTTGGCATCGGTTACCTACAATGTGATACAAACGAGATACCATAATACGCAGAACCTGATTTATAGATTTTGGGGTCGGGGACTTTGATCTTTAAGAAGCCGCATCCCCTATTTTAACCTGTGAAATTTTAAATCTTCTACCATATACTGAAAATTGATTTTTGTTTTTACCATAAGTTTATATAATTGTTCAGTATTTGTTGATTAGGTAATTTTTACCGGTATATTTTATCGTTTTTAGTAAATTTTTCGACAGATTTTCCTCATTTCTGGAAAATGTATTGACAAATTTGGTAAATGACCTCTTTAAGGTCCCATCTGGATGTGATTTTGGATCTATAAAGTTACTGATCGAAACTTTTTAATAAATATTTCTACACAAAAAATGTTTAAAGATGCAGAGAAAAAAAAAATAATGATAAAAAAAAATCATTTTACCAATCAAAAATTAAAAGCTTCTTGGCTCCACTCTGAATAAAAAAAAATAAATAAATAAAAATTAATGTGTTAGAAAAAACAGGAGTTTGTTCGCTTCAGCAGAATCTATAATAATATTTTTATAATAAAAATACAATTGGTTAATCGTTATTATAGGTTCTGAAGGAAAGTGTCAATGCATACAATTTTTATAAGGCGTTATACAGTAAAGAACTTTTAAAAATATTTTTTTGCTAATATTCACTAATTAATTTGTATTCAAAAAAATTTCTCTTACTTTTTCGGCCATATGATTTAAGTCATGGAAAACACAAGTTATATGAACCATAATTGCATTTTTATTATAGATATTTTTATTATAGCGCGGCATCGTTGATAAACACTAAAATTTTATCTTGCAATAGCATATTTGCAATACGTCATCATAGTATAACAATAATAATGTCACACAAATTACAAAATTTTATCCATAACAGATGTTATAATAAATTTGGTACAAATTTATTCAAAATTAATAATTCGTGCATCTTTATGAAAAAAAGCGAAAACGTGAAATTTTCTTTGCAAAAATATTGAAACTTGTAAATTTTTGCGAAATAAAACTTTCTTTAGATTAAACTACAGCTTAATTTGGATTAGTTACTTGTTTCTATAGAATTTAGAACATTCAATAAAAATATGCAATTTGACGAGAATCCAGTCTTTAGTTATCGATTGTTATATTATACGATTATAATAGCCTTAACTAGTATCTATGACCTATGAAAATCTCTTAAGGTCCACCAGACTCCCTCCAAATACCTGTGTGAAAATAAATTGAAAAAAGAAAAAAACATTTTGATCAAAAGTATTGTTTATTGCGTGTGAATAAATTGATAAATACATATATTTTGCTGTATATTATATAAATTAACTTAGATTAAAATAAACATAATTTAAATAAGCAATATCACTAGCAATTTAACCAAGTAGATTATTATTTTTCATGTAGGTATTTAGGCACACATTTTTTACGCTTAAAGTGAAAATATTTAATACGTAGGTAATAATGATAATTATATATATATATATATGTATATAAAATAGTAGCCCAATCATCCACGAGTGTATTGTAATATTCTGATTTTACTAATTAAATATAAATTTTAATATCTACTCGATATGCATACACATATGTCAATGAGGTTTTTTTTATTTTCTATATATTTATTACATAAATAGAACTACGAAACATCGAAAAAAACAATTATTTCTATAAATAACATTATTAACGTAACTGTATACCGAAAATATTATCTAATGTAAAATAACAAATAATACAGTAATTCTTTTATATTAGTATTATCCATATGAAGAACCCTACGGTAAAGTGAGGAAAAGAATCGAATATAAAAGACCAATTCAATTTTTTTCCTTTATTATACTATTAAATTAATTATAAACCATGTATAAAGATATTATCTAGATACTTCATTTTCATATTTTGTCAGACGATAATATTCTGTAACGTCACTCTTTAGATATTAAAAGCTAACTTGTGGAAATGTGGGAAAATTATGTATCCTTTGACTCGAATCAAGTTCTAATTTTAAATAGATTGAATGAACTGACTCGTCGTGATGTCAGTCACGTGAGTGTGTAAAATATATTAATTACAATAAAATATAGACGAAATGTTTAATTATTACTATATCAAGTCGTCATCATGCAAAAAATGTTCAATTGAAATTTTATATATTTGGTCAATTACATTTTAACATTAAAAATATGTTAAAAAACTATTTGGCTTTTTTTAAAAAAAATAATATTATGTATGAATTCGTTCAAGTACATTTGGTAAAAAGTTTTTACTATTATAATATCATAAAAAGTTGTTAAATATATTTATTGATAATTTTGTAAAAAAAAAAGTGTGTACTTCGCTCATCGGGGTGTTCTTCTCACGTCGGGTGGGATTCTCTTGACGGGTGTATTGAATTTTAAAGAAACGATAAATCATTTTTTTAATAAAAAGATTCTGAACGAAAAAAGTTGATAATATAAAAAATAAATGAAAAAAAAAATGTTAGAAAAATGTCCAAAATTTTTTTTCACATTTCCAAAATTTTTTTGCGCCAAAATCTTTCTTATATTATTTTGTATCTTACTTTGTTTAAATTTTCATATAGTTCGGATCAAAAAATTATGGTTTCCGAGTCGTTTTTGTCAAATTTTGGGTAGTTTTTTCAAAAAAAAAAAATTGAAGAATTGAGCAATTCAAAAAATGACCTCTCTAAACTATCATCTAATAATGTGATAAATGATGGTATTTGGAGTAGGTGGAGAGAGGGTTTCATGATCGGTATTCACTTTTTGTTGGGTATATGAACTGTTCATTTTTTCCTGCTAATCTGAGGTTTTAAAATTTTTTTCTGAATTGTGTTTACTGAATTTTACTAATAAAAATATAACTCTTTAAATTATAACATTTACATTTAAGAAAAAAATCGGTAATATCATGAAGACGTGGTAATTGTGAATTTAATATTCTCTTTAAAAATATTCCTGGCTAGATAAATGGCTATACAAACCAGTTTTTTAATATTGCATAATGACAACAACATATGTATTGGGTTTGAAAGTGTATTAGCTAAATTACACGACAATATTGGAGAGAGAAAAAAATGCATAAATAATTTTGTGACAATTACACCGGATAACATAGAGATTGGCCATCAAAGATCATAAGACGAGCCCTCAAGCATCACGCCTGGCAATAATTCGGTCCTCGACGCTCTAGACAACTGTTGATTTAGTTCGTTCTTGAAATCTTTCGACTGTTTCAAGTTATCCCCGTAGCTCTTGATCACTTGACCCGACGTATTTGACTGTCCACTTTCACCGTAAGTCCTGTCTCTCACAGTTGTCTCCCCGTTGTATCGGCTTGCAATCGTTTCTGACGAATACCGTACGCTGCGGCCTTCCATTGATGGACGTTTGTTGTAATTGGTCTTTTTCAAAATTGCCTGTGAACCATAGCTTAATGTCAACTTTGTTACGTACAATAATCACGATAAGTAATCTCCACCTCAAAAATTACGAATATTACTATAATATCAGGTCCGGATTTTGGCCTAGGTCCGTGAGGCCCGGGCCTAGGGCGGCAAAATTTGAAGAGCGTCAAATTTATCGTTGTGAAATAAAAAATTGATGTATTTTCTATATTTTATTTTTTCTAGATCACGTATTAAAAAGTAAAGTAAAATATAGATAAAAAAGCTGATCAAACATTTATTCAATAAGACGGTTCTGAACGAAGGAAGTTAATAACATAAAGAACAATAATTATAGTCGTCATTTTCAACACACCTACTAAGAGGATCTATCCCGCCGAAGAGAGAAAAATATCCGTGGTGTGAAGTATGTTCGGTTTTTTTTTTGTCTATACTTTACTTCACTTTACTTTTTTTATCTAATAAATAAAGAAAAGGAAAAATATGATTAATGAAAAGAAAAATATGCAAAATTTTTTTTTTTCGCATTTTCAAAATTTTCTTGCGTAAAAACGTTTCTCATATTATTTTTTATCTATGTTTAAATTTTCATAAAGATTGGATCAAAAAATGATAGTGTACGAGTCTTTTTTGTCAAATTTTAACTAGTTTTTCCCCCCTAAAAAAAGAAATTCAAAAAATGATCTCTCTAATATACTAATTAGAAGCAAATCCAGTTTCAAAAAGTTGCTGATCGAGACTTTTGAACAAGTGTTTCTTTACGAAAAAGTGTTCACAGAAAAAAATAGTAATAAACATCGTTGTTAAGACACTAGATTTCTCACTTCGTTCAGTAAATAACTAACTTGTAAGGATTAAAGGTTCATAATATTTTTGTCTATATTTATTTGCAAAATATCGACCATTATTATGTTATACTAAGAATATTATATTATATAATAAGTAGATGCATAATATGCGTCCATTGTTGCCGCGCTATGGCACTGTACTCTCAAAATAGAATTTGAGTTATAGAATGAAGGAGTGAAAAATTTGAACGGTACCTATGGCGACACTTATGCTAAATCCAGCCCTGTATAATATGTAATTTACGGAACACTTAAGCCAATATAAAATATAGAAACTTTTTTACTTTAAATCTGACACCTTCTTTTACATAATTTCTTTTTGAATTTCTAACTTTGAAATTGTGTAGATGACTTTACGTTAAACACCAAAGAATGATAAATAGCAGTATAATACTGGACACATTTGAATTGCCTTCCGTTAATCCCTTCCGTATATTATTTTATATTATTATATTTTCCCGAAATCGAATTGACTCCCGTTTTAAAATTTACTATTTACTTGAATTTTCTTTGATAAGATGCCAAATTAATTGATACACCGATAAGTTTACCGGTAGGTGTCACTGACTGCTGTCGGTAAATATTGAAAATTCGGAAATTTATTGATTGATTTCGGTAAAACCTAGGGATTGCAACATGATCACAAACGGTTCTTATTGACTACATCTTTTTGAGTATTACGATTGCGAATGCTTTTACCCGTTAATTTCCATACGACGTTGCCGTATCGGTATTAAAGAGCATAATGTGTTGAGGCGATTTCCTTACAATGTGTTTCAGCTAGTATACAATTGTATATACTAACTACAATATCTGATAGAATAGCTACAAATATTTCGTGTTCATACATGGTAGATGGTATATATTATTTCCCAATTTATATCTATCAGCAGTTCCTACGTGTGTTTTAGTACTCGTTACTAAGCTCCTCGGCGCCGTCGTTTCGGTCCACTCAATCTATATAATATATCACTTGACTTGTTGTGCAACGTGGGGACATTTCGGAAAATTATGCAAAAACAAATAATTCAATGAATAATAATAAATAAAAATGCAAAAATAACGAAAAATATCGATATCTATGATTCATAGTATTGATGTTTGATCGAATATGGGAGGCAATTCGAGTATACTTTAATATTAGTATTATATAGGTTACTCGAATCACCTCCGAAAAACCCGGAGGTAATTCGAATAGAAAATGGTGTACTACCTGAATTTGGGAAGCAATTCATGTATAGCATAAGTGCTTATATAACAAGCATATTTCAAAAAAAGCCGGTATTTTATAAATTTATCAAAAATTATACAAATATTTAAATATAATATATAAATTATAAATTATTACATAAATTTATCAAAAATAGATAATAATCGATTTTATTTTATTCCTGGATTAGAAAAATGCGTGTTTAAAATATGAAAATAATGAATAATGAAATACCTGGAAATTGTACGGAGGGTCATCTTCGTCTGCGTTAGGTGATTGAAATTTTGACTGTAGTTCAAGAACAGGATTTGAAATTTTCGACCTACCTAATGGTCTGAAAATTATAATTTGATTTGTTACAACTATTATTTCAGTTTCTTACAGCTGATCTATAAAATACTAAGCTATAGGCACGTAGAAATATCAAATTTGTTGTTTAATTTGTGTCATGTTATTGATTATATGTCATATGTTTTAGTTGAATAATTAAGCATATTGCTAATAGTGAATAAGTATATTACATCTTTGATAATATTTCAAATATATGTCAAAAGAGTTTTCATTTTTGTATGCAATGTACTTCATTTTTGTTTAACAAAAATGAAGTATTCGAATAGTAACGAAAGAAAAAAATATTATAATAAAAATTTCTCTAATGATGTTGAACATGAAAATTTTGAATTATAACTGAAAATTAACTAATTTTTAAAAAATTGTTGAAAATGATTAAAACATAACTGTGTTTTAAACTTTTGAATATGATTTAAAGAGTTTAAAATTATGTATTTTAAGCATATAGTTTTAAATATTTAAACCTTGGTTCAAAAAAAAAAAAAAAACTTTATCACTCTAAAAAATTAATCTGAATTGTTATGTCTTAATGACATTTCTTAATGACATTTTTTTCATTACATTGTTATTTTTTAATAAATATTTTAGATTTTTACGTAATATTATAAAAACAAAATAATTACATACATATTAATATATTTTTGGATTTTAAATACAGATAAATCCGTACCCTAATTATTACTGTGTTATGTTTTGAAAATGTTATTCAATAATAAAAAAAAAAAAAATCCTATAAATATTGTAGAATTTGGTATTAAAATAAACTAATTTATGTACTTTTCATCTAGAAACTAGGTTATAAAAATGAATAAATATTTTCGTGAATATTATTTAAAGTTTGCTATAGAATATTATTGTACATGCAAAATGTTTTGTTCAGCATTACCGTGAACACAATAAAAAATCTGAAATAATTTTCATAAAACCAATAAAATTTGACACTTTCTACTAATGTACTAAACTTTCAACTGATAATTGCATTAGTTTCAATTCTTTTAAATTATTTTTTGTATTATTTAATATTGCAGACTACGAACGCTTTGGTTTTGGGTTCAGCCGCGGTTTTCTCCGGATCTTTTGTCTGTTTCGTATTATATGCGTATCTGTAGTCAATCGACGGTTGCCTATTTGGTTTTTCTCTTGGCTTTTTATAAGTTTGCTTGTAATCCTGTAGTGAAAATATTATGAATAAATTATAACCTAATAATTATGCGTATTTTGAATACTTATTCATACGTTATCAAATTCATTGTTACTATTATTTGTATTGGAAAACCATACTCCTTCTTTCATTTCTACTTGTACACCTTGGTCTGTTAAAAATAAAATGCACAATGGAAATATTTGTTACTATTGTTTTGCATTTATGTATTGTGTGTATAATGGGCGCTACACGATTGCGCACTTTTTACCTTTTTACCTGAAAAAAACACGACACGATCGCGCACTTTTTACCTTTTTTTTTATTTGAGAAAACACCACACGATTGCGCACTTTTAACCTTTTATGTTTGAGCAAACACATTACGATTGCGCATCTTTTATAAAAATCAATTTCTTATAGGTAACTGTTTAGTCAAAATAAATAATATTTGTCTAAAAATAAAAAAATAAAATATACTCATAATAATAATGTATAATAATATTGATACTCATTTATAATTTTATAAAATTCAAAAAAAATCTAACAATACTTTATACATAATATTATAATCAAAAATAAATAATCTAATAAAATTTGTTATAAAAAGAAAAAAAATAATATGTCATAAAAAAAATTTAAATAATAATAATAAGAAGAGAATAAACTTATAATTTTTTACCACGAAAACGTGGTGAAATAAAAAGTCCGCAATCGTATTCTGTCTGCTCAAATATAAAAAGGTAAAAAGTGCGCAATCGTGCTGCACCGGCGCGGTGTATAATAAAAACATAAAATGTTTGATGTGTATAAACAGTGCTATTTGTAATGGCGTAGGTTCTCGGGCTTTTAGACTAGATGCTCATTTGTTTAAATCTAAGAATGTATTAAATTGACCCGATATATAATTTGTTTTATATTTTTTGCATTAAAAATTAATTTCTTTGTTCACGATTTACAAAATTTAAAACATTACCACGAACTGCGAATGAATGTTTCAAAATTCTATAGCCAGCACGAGCTTCTGGAAAACGGCTCAGAGGAGAGTCCCAATTGGATTCATCAATATTGTTGTACATACTGAAACAACAACGACAAAAAAAATGTGATAAAGTGTTTGATATTATAACATTTTAACACGTCCTATGGACCTAATATTTATACAAAATAAACATACAGCAGACAAAAATATATTCAGTATGGTTTTTTAAACCATGGGCTAACTATACCTTTTTATTTTACGATGTATACGTATATATACTGTGTCAGTTAAAAGAAAATATTTTGGAAAGTTCCATAATTTCTACTGATAAACACAAAAAAATATTTTTGTTCGATTAAAAAATCAGTAAGATAGTCATTTAGGATTTGAAAAGTTAAAAATGAATAAAAATGTATAAAATAGAATATCGCTAGACTTACGGTTTATGCTGTATCCATAAAAATAAAATATAAAATGTAAAATTTATGACTTTACTATAATGTTATATATTTGTACGTTATACACTAGGTATAAACTATTAATATGGTTGCGAAACATCAGCTAATACAAATTAACATGACACGTGTACCGAGTGTTTTTTGTTTATAACAATATACATTGTACATTGTATATAGAATATACAATGTACAGGTATGTCATGAATAGTGTCTAGTTTAAGTCCACATTACTTTTCTTCCATCAAGTGATCATGATTGATCGGCATGTTCGTATGATTCAATTGGAACGGCATTCTGTACCCGTAACACTTCTTGCTGCCCAAGAATTCGCTAACGCTAGTCGTGCTCATCACTTTTCCCAACATGACTGGCCGATGGTTCATGTTGTTCAAATTACTAATCACGTGTTGATTGTACAAGTGCACCTGAATACCATAATAATTGTGCGTGTAATAGAATCATCGATTAGTCAAAGTGGTTTCAGTGATGGTTAATGATAATACTTAGGCGGGCGACTAGCTTCCAGAGAAATGCATTTCTGACGAATACTGCAGTGGTGTAATAATCTAGGGGGATGTATAAGATGGTGAAATTTTGCATTTTCATTGCTTGGGACGTTAAGACGAAGAGATAACTAATCACTAGTACATTAGTACACTACACTCATTTTAAATCTTTAAATTTTATTATAAATTTATATTTTTAATTACGACAATCAATTTTGGATCTGAGATCGTATCAAATATTTGAATGTTATTTTGATACGGCGTAGTTATAAGATATCAACGTATTATTTCATAATTATAGGGGCGACTTTGTATGTACATATTTATCATAGATAAACATAATCGAATGAATACACCTATAGCAGAAATATATTAAATGAATAGTTGAATGACTTATCTTATATATGTTAGATTCTAAGTGGAGTGAAGAAGCTATTGTTTTTACAATGATTTTTATTTTTATTTATTTTTTATGTGTAATGGTTTTCATATGGAAATACTTATTCAAAAGTTTTAAACAGTGAATTTTTAGATCGGAAATTGTATTTAGTTAATATCTTTGGGAGGACATTTTTCAAATTTCTGAAAACTAGGAAAACCTGTGGAAAAATTGAGTGAAATTGACAATGTATGCCGTAAACGATATTTTCAGAAAATTTATTTTATTCATTTCACTATAACTCCGAAAATAATAAAATTAGAAACTTAAATTTTTTACACATTATAAACAATAGTGTAATACAGACGGACGGCGAAATCTGACCATTTTTGGGGTAAATAAAACATTTTGGACCTTATATTTTGAAAGGTTTTATCTAATAAAATTTTGAATATTCCATATTGTTAACTGAAAGTTTAACGACACTTTACTTATAAATAAGTTTAATTGACCTAAAAAATCTCAAAAATTGTAATTCAACTTTTGATTTTATAACCGTTCAAAGTTAGTATTTGTATGAAACTTGTCGACTTTACATAAAATAATCATTTTTTTATAATGAATTATATTATCAAATCATATTTCTATATATTTCACAATTTTTAAAAAATTGGACAAAAATGACAAATTTACGCAAAATTTATTTTCAAGGGGAGAAGGGAGTTATGGGTGAACATAAAAAAAGAGCTAAAAAAAACCACTAGCAAAGGCTATAGAAAATGAAATGTTGGGACGTAGTGACTTTATTTTATATTATCATATTGTATGAACAATTTTTGGGTTAAGTTTTATAATTTTTATTAGGTACATATTTATTTATACATTATGGTATAAAAAAGTACATATATATGTACATTGTACATATTTACCAATTTTAAACACATACAAATTCGTATCCTAATTATAAAACATGCATGGTACACGTGACTGCACAACTAACTGAAGATGTCCATTGAGAACGTATATGTATACGCGTCTCAATGAGTTTCAAGACATACGTTTTTTAAATAATAAAAAAATACTCAACTCAATTACATAATATTTAATTATTTTGAATATTGTATCTATAATATAAGCTGTATAATTAAAATTACCTGCAATGAAAAGTATACTACGTCTTGAAGTTTGTTTGCGCGATCCATCATAACAACTTGATATATAGATTTTCCTTTCCATTTATTAAAAATTGCTCTTAATTTTTTACGGCTCTTGGGATCGAGGTTTTCTAATAAGAATAATATTGACAACATAATTGGACACTAATTATCATTTTAATAAATATTTATTAGCTTGCTTACGGTAAAATATAAAATAGATGCATTTTTTGAAAAAATAATTGTAAAAATACCTACTATGACTTACCTATTATAAAATAATTAAAGTATGATATGAATGTTTTATAAAATGTAAAGATAATGTTTTGTTTAAGACTATTGACAATCTTTAAATGATATTAAGTAATATGTAAAAACATGTATTAAGAGTTTTAAAGTTTTTTTGTTTGACAATTTCTAGTTTTGGCTATGTTTGATTAACAGAATGTATAATAATTACAATAGAAACAAAATGGTTACAGAAATTCAAAAAATACTTAAGACACTAAAATTTAACATGTAAACAATAAATAATTTAATATGATCATATAAATGTAAAATTGATTAAAATGATATGTCTAGATATCTTGGAATTTTTATAACCATTTTGTTTTCAATGTAATTTGTATGTAACTTGGTAATAGCACAAACATATTACGTATCCAAAACTAGTCGTCACTAAATAAAAAAATACTTAAATTTTAAAATTTAATACTTAAAGAATATTCTTTTATATATTAGTTACTATCATAATATAATCAACTTATAATATAAACTTTATATACACGTCAAAAATGTACATGTTTTTCATACTTACCAATATCTTTTGAATTCTTTGAATTACGTACTTGATATCCTCTGTAATCTAAATGAAATTAAAAATTCTTAATTTATACAACAAATAAAAAATATTTCATGAATTTTATTCATTCTAAAATTATAAATTTTTTCCATATTTTGTGATCTAACCTATATACATTTTACTTATTAAAATAATTTTAACTGTACATTTCTTTCCTAATGTACATAGTACTGACTTTTTTATACTCACGTTTTTGTATGACAATAGCAGCTTCTTCCTGAGATTTTGAGTGTTTTAATTTGCTCTTATTTTCTAAAAACATACATAATTTTAATGGTTTAATTTGACTATTGAAATGCAGAAATATGCTAGAATCTAATTACCCAATACGTCTACTTAACTAGATTAAAACTAAGTGTTGAAATAATTTCGTATAAGTGATTTAATACTTTGTTTAACATTTAATTACAACTAAATAGCTAAGAACTGATGGAAATATGATTTTTTATACAGTTGTATGCAGATATTATTTATATATGTAATCTTTATTTATCACTTAAATCATATTTTTACAATTAAAATCGTGGCATATAGTAAAATTATAAAGTGCTTAATAAATATGTAATAATTATAATAATAATATACAATTAAATGTTCATAATTTTTCTATTAGAATATTTTCTAATTTTATTCAATATTTTTTAAAAGATTATAAACATAGACATCATATTTCAACCGCTTTAGGTATAACTTAAGTAATTTTAATCAATAACACTTTTGAAAATACACAAAGCTATGTTTTGCTAATGACGACACATTTAACAGTACTTTACACTGGGTGAAAAACCTACGCTTTCTCGATCAAAATAATATTAATAACAAGTTCAATTTAAAACAATGTAGGTACAGCGTTAAAATAGGCATTGAGAATTTCAGTAGAACAATAAAATATAATTAACAATGTAATATCTACCTATAAAATATAAACAATAATACATGTTATGAATGTGTTCCATATTCCCGCGTATATTAATCAAAATCTGAGAAACCGGACACGTAAAATACTAAATATTTTTCATTGCGCGATTGTTAAGTAATAGAGGATTATAAAATAAAACAATAAAATAAG
Source organism: Stegophylla sp. TES_Ste_2020 (assembly GCA_025469315.1). Lineage (NCBI taxonomy): Eukaryota > Metazoa > Arthropoda > Insecta > Hemiptera > Aphididae > Stegophylla > Stegophylla sp. TES_Ste_2020. Next base: position 26,555 of record JAIPRM010000293.1, on the reverse strand, counting down.
TTTACTTTAAATACACTATACAATACTACTTTTGTAAATACTTGCACATACTTTCACCAATAATTGTTGTTGAATAATTTAGGACAAAATTTACGAACAAACAAGTACACATTAACCAATAGCTATACTCATAACGGAAATTGTTGTAAACCGGTGTATTATCGGTATTATTTTTTATGATAATTTGTAAAAAAAAAACGCAGTTATTTGAATTTTATGTTGGAAGATTAAACTCAACTATAATATACTTTTTTTTTTTTTAAATATTTAACCAATTTACGAGGAAACTATAACACATAGTGCAGCAATAATAATTACTGGGTTAACACGCAGTTTGTTATGGTAAAATAAAATAAAATACAAATTTGTCCGTACGATGAATCGCTGTATATTTTTTGATTATTGAATAATTAATATCAATTGAATTATGTTGACAATGTGTATAAATAATGATTTGATACATGTAAGTGTGTTATATTATACTTAAAAATGAAATTAATCAGAATTTTATGACCAAAACAGAAGTTTCTTTATCCGTTAACAGATTCCATTGACGCATTACTGATCAAAATAAAAATATAGCACCGAAAAAAATGTATCATTATTTATATTATCCGACCTTTAATCTACCAGAGTAAGGTACGACCAAATTTTAGAAGATCGAGAAAGCTAACTTAAATAATAATAATAATAATAATAATAATAAAACATACAAAACAAAACAAAAATGCGAATAATAAATCGACGAACAAGTATAATACCGAAAACCTTAGTTAAAATGTAATTTATACTGACCTATGGGAAAGTAGTCGTCGGCCACTGTGTGGCAGGAGTCACTTGTGCTGTTTGTGCGAGATTTCTGCTCCAGAACTCGTGAAATCGGATTTTGTGCAAACGAGTTATGTACTTTAGCGTGTACGCATATGCGGATCAACACATATATTTTACACTTGTATTCACTTTAACGGTGTCGGCGATTCTCAGATTTCGAGTAATAACAATAAAAATAATTATTAATCAATCGAACACATTGTATACCTAGTATAACGGTAATATTACGACGTACACCTAATATGGAAGAATGCGTAGCTCAAGTCAGAAGAAAGTTTCAAATAATATACAAGTTATCAGTGACACCAATTGGAAATATTTTTTCCTTGACAAAAAAAGCTAACTACATTGTTAGTCACTTAAATATGTTTTACAGGTTTTATCGATGTCAACATAAATAAATAATATTTTAAATTTGTCTTTTTTACTTTATTATGCCAATCGTTTCGTGTCGTGGTTTAACTGCAATAACAGTGAGCGTATTATTTTTTTGTCATTTGTAGTCATGTTTTCATTGCGAAAATACTGACAGAAATTAATGAGTAATAAATACACATAAACGAAATAAATTATTCAGCGCAAAAAATGTACAGAGTGCGTATTTAATATTATTATTAAACGACTATCACAGAAGTCAAAACAGGAATTATACTGTTTGTATCCCAAGAGGTATTTGCTTACTGTTTGTGTAAAAGGTATTGTGTTCATAGAAACATATTAGAGTAGATTAAAATTAGTTAAATGTAGTTCGTGTAAAAGTAAGGAGCTAACTAATATAGCGCAACATATTTAATTGTGACAAATGTAAATTATACTTTATATATAAATTGGTTAAGTTCAGTTAGTCATATACTTATATACTGATATATTATTATTTTTACATTAAATGACTTAAATATTAAAAAATGACTCGAGTTATACAATTTATTTATTTGGTACTTGCTTGATTTATACAAATATATATACATATTATATATTATGTATGACGTATATGATTAGGTAATTATTATAATTATTAACCATATGATAATAAAAAGAAATAATACTTAGAAGCTAGTATTTAGTCGTTTCAAGATATCCGATAAATATTCACTACATTTCTTTCGTTCGCAATGTGACTTTGGTTTTCCAGCACTGATGTAAATCAGAGTTCCAAACAATTCACTAAATTTCATTTTTATACATTTTCTTCGAGCGATATTTTTGATAATCTTTGGTAATTGAATTTTCGTCAATATATCATAATAACTAAATATACTTAAGTATCGAAAAAATTGAATTTCACAAAATTATTGATTAGCCAGATTAGAAATATTCAGATCAAGGGGGCTAACAGGTCGATCACAATATAATTTTTAGTTGATTGCGATACCCTTAAGTTTTTCATCGAGAAAAAAAAATTATTTTAGTTTATTTCAACATTAAATCAAATAACAACTAATCATAACTACATGATTTGATTTCTATCACGTATAATTTTATTGTGTTGATTGTTAGTATTAATTTACCAGAAGTTTAAATATTCAAGAAGTAAGTAAGTAGGTATTCATTTGAAAAAATAGTATGTAGTAAAAATAATTATTTAAATGATTTTTAAATTATCTTATTATGTATTAAAAGTAATAATTTGTATTATAGAATGTAATAAAATATTTGCTGTGCAAATCTAATAACGTTAACAATTTCTATTTCTGGTTCACTTAATTTAATTTTATGATTAACATTTTTACGAGTAAAAAAAAAGTGACATGGATCCATAGAGGGGATTTAAGGGGCTCTATATTATGATGATTTATATTTTTATTGATAATTTATCGAACTGGGGTAAATTTATGTGGATCGCGATAACTTAGAAAAACACAGAGGTCGATCTCAAGTTTACGAACGTTGACCACAGTTGATTTAGCCGATTTAGAGTAACGCGAAGGCGAAAAAAACGGAAAACTACTTTTCTGAAATTTTTTGTCGCGCGGTTCTTGTGGTTATCTGTTACGTGTATCTCGAAAACTCATGGCCTTTCAAAAATGTTTTTTTTCGAATTCGTTTTCGTATCATACGTACGCGCGACAGCGTTGGTTACGATTTTTTCCGCCACAATTTTCCATTCACACGCGCACGCACTCATACACCGCGACAATCATGTGTAAACGGCAAATAACCGAGACCGCGTGGCTGCGGTGCGGCGGCGGCGTTCGCGGTCGAGGGGTGAAAATCTCTCTTTGAGCTTGCGCGGCCCCTCCGCGGCGGCTTCGTCGTCCCCCAAACGACGTTTGATCCGTTTGTCCGACATCAAAGGACGCGGCGAGTGCAATTAAAAAGCCAGCCACCCCCTGTGCCCCGCGGGCGTGCGAAATAATCTCTGCCCACTTATCCCGAGATCCCTTTCGTTCCCGCTACACCGCCACCGACAGGAATGCCAAACACACGAGGGTCCCGCGCCAAATCCTCCGACCGCTCGCATGTCATCATCGTCATCGTCATCGTCATTGTCGTCGCCACCTCCCCTCACCACCGTCATCGTCGTCATCGTGCCCTTTGGTCGTGCACAAGTAGCGTCGTCGTATGTGTTGAGTACGCGTAAATGTGTGCGAGGTACATACTAATATTATTTACATTATTTACATTTTTTTTTTTTTTTTTAATTTTTCCCCTTGATACGTGTCGTGCGATTTTTCCGGTGTGCAAATACGCCAATAAAGATTACGCGAATACACGCTTCTGGATAAAAATATGAAAATAAAAAAAAAATTACCAAACTACGCGATACGTTTTTGTAGTTTTTTCAAAAGATATCACGCGCATTGTCTCGGGACGAGGGTATAAGATGATTTGTTTGGACTCAAATTTCCAATTTAAGTTATTATTATCACACACACACACACACACACACACACACACATATATAATATATATATATATATATGGCTCCTACCCTTTCATCTTTCCATTATGGCGGCACAACACTCGTCAGTTCGGTGTGTATAATATAATATTTTTTTACAGATATACTATTATATATGACCTATGTTATACACTTTTGTTCAAACGTTACATTCAACGTAAACCGAATATAGTTTTATATTTCTAACCATTCATGTTTTTTAACCATCTGTATTGTTAATAGATTTGAAGACCTCCCGAGTTCTTCGTTGGAAAAAAAAAGCGTTTTTGACAAGGAGTGTTGGGTACCTTTTGATACGTTTACGCTTGAATGGTGGTTTTTTCAATCTCAATCAGACAGTCATTTCACTATTAAATTCGGGTAAACAATTTTGTGGGATTGCAAATTAATTACCAAATAACGTTCTTATATATATATATATAATGAACCATTGTTGACGAACCCTCTTCTGGCACCGTATAAACGCATTCATTCGAATGCTAATATTCATTCGAATGCTAATAAGTGCTTTGAAATTGTCGACAAGGGGTTAAACTATGAACTGTGTTTTACGAATACATGCATTCATATTGAAAACACCACACATGTAAATTCCAAAATATTTATTAATTTAAGTCAATTTTTAGATTAGAGAAATCAAATAATTAGCTTGACAAAACAAAAATAAATATGTATGACTGTGTTTGCTGTGTATGTGTTATAATGATAGTGAAAAGTATCTTATGACATTGAGTATAGAAAGATATAGAAACGGGTAAATTAGAAACACTCGAAATTTATTTACCGTATATAAAGCGTATGGATATATAATATTGTCATAATGCGAATTTGAAAAATAAACAAATCATTACAATACGTATTATTATAAATGTTCAAACATTATTCTACTAATCTATTATAAAAATTTAGTTTAATATTTGAGAATATATAAATGTTTTCTTATTTTGTATCATTCTAAACAAAACTACATATGCCGCGAGTCTACTATAATGATAATAAAATAACTATAATAATAATACAGAATAACGATAGAAAATAAAGTAATAAACAAATATTTAAATTACTTCAACAAACTCGTTTAAAATTATTAAGACTGTATTAAGGTATCGTCATTACCAGATTGTTGTTTCAACAATTGAGGTGCCATTTTTCTTTTGGTTATAAATGCTCTAAGCATCGACTGAACTTTGACGATTTTTTTCACTTGCGTCTCATAGAGCCTGAAAATGTTTTTTACCAGATTACAAAAGAAGACATTTGTGAATATCACAATTACAAATTGAGGATTTTATGAACAAGAAAAGTGCGACCTCGCGATTCAGTATCTATTTTAAATTTGTTGTGTGGATCTACAAATAAAAATAAAAATAAAATAACTAAAAATTACCTAATTTTTTTCATTACATCATAGTTTTAAGGCTTTAGATATTTAGCCTATACTAGCATTAAATGTTTTCAAAATTTTTTCTTTTCCCACATTTATACTTGGTAGAAGTATTTAATGAATTTCATAATTATTAGTGATAAGCAAATATACGTACGTATTCATGTATGCATTAATTATAATATTTTTTATATTATTTTCCAATATTATAAAGGTAAAAGGTCCCTTCTATTTCAATATAAAATATGTTTCTTGTCTTTCATTATATTAAATTGAATTTTCATTAATCTAATTTTGTGTGAGTGTATCTAAAAATAAGTGTAACAAAAATATCCCAACCAAATATATAAATTTAATATTACCTTCCTTTGAAAAATAACAAAATATTGATTGATGTCAATGTATCAAATACGTGATGTAAATGATACAAATAATTTTGTTCTACAAATTTTATAATTAGGGTTCGAGACTTATTTTACTAATTTTGTAAGAAATATTCAACCACATATTCATCTAAAATAACCAAAATATGCGGAGAAATATGAATTAGTTTTTATTATTATTGCAATAAGAAAATAAGATTTATTAAATTTTAATTTTTAACCATTATTTCAAATTTATTTATTTGCTAGTATGCTTTATACGCTGTAGGATCTTTTATTTCAGTTTTCCCCCTTAAAAACAATTAGAAATTTTTCTAATAGTCACGTTCAGTTGATATTATTTTACATATTTTATTCTATTTTAGTGCTGTCTATACAATGCTGCTACCAGAAAATTGAAAAAAAAAATGTTCATCTTGATGACTAGAGTTATATTTACATTGGTCGATGCTTGATAGTAAAATAATAATAATAATAATAATAATAATAATATAAATGTTTAAAATTTATTTAATAAAAGCTAAATTTCAAAATGCGAAAATATGATTTCAGTAACAATTAAATGGGCAACATTTATCAAATATGCGCTTTGCCTAAATATGGAAAATATGTAATTTAAATTTTTGTATTTAAATTTGCTATGACATAAAACAAATTTATGTTACTATGATTATTGTACATTTGTACAGCTTTTATTAAAGAATATGTAAATGCAACAATTCCCGAACCCTATTTATAATGATGTTTTGATGTAAATATGATGAGAATTACATTTTTAATATTGTATTTTTACGCTATAAAGTTTATCACTCCACGCGTAGTATGTATAATTGAATTTTCGATTTGAAATATTTTCTATATTAAAAAATATATTTGTTTAAATAGTGATTAAAAAATCATCTATACATTAAACTATTTATACTTATATTCTATAAGTTTGTACTTAAATGATTTTATTATTTCTAAGTAATTTGTGACCAATAAATAAAATTATCTCCTTTTTCTATTGTGTGAGTTACAGGTATATACCTATTTTTATTATGTTAGGAATTGTATATGTTCCATTATACATACCTGGACAGATATTCTTCATTGTAGTATCTTAGAAAAACTTTGCTTTTTCCAATCATCCAACCTTCCATTTTCAAACGAATAAGCAAAAGTCGACAATTTTCCTTAGTGACATCTACATTTTCGTAAAAATCAAACGCCAAAAACTTGTACCTATGTTAAAATTTATATTAGTATAATTTCAAAATGCATTTCACATTAGTTTGGAATTATAAATTACTATTGCTTTGTACATATATTATCATATGTTTAAAATTTGAGATTTATGGTGAAGTACCTACATGTTAATAATTATCTTTTTATACATTTATATTAAATGCACCTTATTCAATCAATAGAAGTTGACACGTAATCAATAGTAGATTTCTAATTGAATAAGCCAGAAATTATTCACACCATGAGTATTCTTAGCTCCTCAGGATAATATTGGTGAGTGTGTTGTTAAATTTTGAAGAAATGATGAATCATTTCTTCAATATAATGGTTAAAAAATAAATAAAAAATTACTATTACATAAAAAATGCAAAAAATGTATTTTTACTTTGCCAGTCTTATATCCCACTATTATCTGAAAACAGGAAAAAATTATGAGAAAAAAAATAAGTTCATTAATCTAAAAGATGTGAACTAAAAGTGTGTGGAAATATTTTTTTACATTAATTTTTTTTTTCTGTTTTTAGTTATCAGTGGGATATAGAACTGCCTGAGTACAAAATAGTTTTTTGTGTAATAATAATATATTTTATAATTTTTAAGTAAAATTGTCTTATATCAACTTAAGCTATTCTCAGAATCGTTTTATTGTAGAAATGGTTTGTTTCTTTAAAATTATAATACACCAACCAAATCCCATTCGAGGAGCGAAGAATATTTATGGGTGCAAAGTAGGTATGTCCGGTTTTTTTAAGTTTAAGAGATCCTTGATGATAGCTAATATGAGTATACTAAAACTAGTTATTTGATACAAATAAATGGATACTTATTAGGACTTGTTTATAATCTAATCAAGGAACAAGATATAATATACATATTATACCTTTATATTGATAATATTGAATTAATTTGAAACAAGTTGCAATTACCCATAGTCCAACAAACTGCATTACTGCACGTAGGACACTTAGGTACAATTGAATGAGTCATTAATTTGTTTTTAATTAAAATGTTTATGACGTTGTATAATAATTTATAAGATGATCTAAATAAACATTTAAAATATTTAATGTTACTCATTTTAGTTCTTAAATACTTACGTTATATAATTTCTTAGTTGATATAGTTCAGGTGTTAGAGATTTATTATTTTTATTATTTTCCGTTAGTCTGTAGAAAATTATGAATGATCGTTATAAACCCAATTATTCGTAAATAAGTCAGAATATTTCAATTTATCTAAGTCACAACGAATAGGAATGCAAAATATTTAATTGATTTAAAATAATATCAATTATTGTCTTAAATACTTGTGAAAATTTAAAATTTGTTAAGCAATTTGAAGTTATTATGTTTAGTCATTGAGCTAAAATTTTTTTTCTCGGCATTATTATTTTTTGTAGTTATTATGATCATTGTTCACTCGGAGGTAAACGTTTGATCGCTAAAGTCGTACAGTCTGAGAGACGAGACGCAAAACTTTACACCGAATATTGAAATTCGCATTTATTCTAAAATCAATAAACTTCATGTGGCTCACGATACCTTTGTATGAACTCTTCGAACGATATCCGGCACGAGTAGCCTTCTTGCCGGGCCGTCACTGTCTCCACGACGGACATGGCCTTTAGCTGCAACGCGACCACTTCCGGCTGGAAGTCGAGCGGCTCGTCGGTGAGCGTGGCTCGCATGCATCGGACGAAATGCACACCGTTCTTGTGCTCGTTGGTGTCCGCCAGCTTCCGGAGTATTTCCATGCAGCTGGACCGGTACACCGCGGACGCGGTACGCATTCGTCGTGTCTGCGAGTATTCTCCGCGCGATTCCGTGTTGTATTTCTGTGATAAACATACACGCGTGCAAAAACGATTATTCGTGATTTGATAAAAGATTTGTTTTTTCTTAAAGCCCTGTCATCGGGTTTCGTAGTCTTTACCGATCGAGAAATATGTGGACTCGAAACTATTGATTTCGGTTTAATACTTATTTATCATTATTATTAACGTGTTATGTCTATACCTACTCTATAGTATATCGTCCCGTATTATTCTGTTGGTAAACCACCATTATTCTGTTGGTATAAAATATTTTTAACTACCTACTTAGGAATACTAGCCAGTAATTATTGCTTATTTTAGACTCTGAGTGGAGGAGCGAAGAAGCTAGTGTTTTTACAATAATGTTTACTTATTTATTTTCATTTTTTATTCTTCTTTATTTACTGTGCACACGTTTTCGAATAAAAATATTTGTCCAAAAGTTTCGACCAGAAACTTTTTGAATCAGAATTTGCCTATTTACCCAGAATTTTAAATGTATTTAAGGTATTTAAAACAAATTATAATTTTAAATTTTAAGATTTTTTTCTAAATTGTGTGACATATTACAAAATACATTTAGTGTATACATAATATATATATATATATAAATTCGAACATATTTCACACCTTGCGTATTCATCGCTCCTCGAGTAGGACTTGATGGGTGTGTTATATTTTAAAGAAAACATAAATCATTTATTCAATAAAATGACTTTGAATGGAGCTTCAGTTTATATGAGACATGTTTACTGCTTATCTTCATAAAGTTTATTACTTTTACAAAAAAATATTATTTTTTACTCAGCCAATTTTATTATTTATCAACTATTCATTGAGAAAAAGAAAAAAAATTATTAAAAGAAAATTACGGAAAAAGATGTTCATAAATTAAAAATTTTCTTTCATCAATATATTTGTTATTCTACTTAAAGATATTTTCGTTAAATTTTGAGTAATTTTTCCAAATTTAGGAAAAATATTGAGGATTTCGAAAAATGACATGTTAAAAGAACCATCTAGACTCTATAGCAAAATTCTGATTCAAAAAGTTACTGGTTGAAAATTTTTGACAAGTTTTTCAATATGAAAGTGTCTTTAAAGAAAAAAGATTGATAACATTGTAAAAACACTAGTATTTTTACTTAACTCAGGATCTAAGATCAAATGTTGGTAGGTAGGTACAAATTGTAATAATTGTAATAAGAATAATTCTTTGATAATAAAGAATTTATGGTACAGGTTATCATTTATTAGTTACAGTGGCGTGCCCAGGAATTTCTGATGGGAGGGAATGTAATATGAAAGTGTAGTGAGAAATAAATCCAGGGGGATTATCCTCCCACAACCATTCGAAACTACCTAGATTTTGGAAAAGTTGGATTAAATTGAGAAAGAGGGGTAAAATCAATCAAATAAACATATTTTTTTGTTCTCCTCCCCCCTTAAATTTTTTATCCTAATTACGTCAATATGCCCAGTGAATTTTAATTAGAACACAAATATTGTTTTCTTGATATACTTAATCTTAATATACTTTTTCGTGTCATTATCCTATGAATATTTTAGATTCTGAACGAAGTGAAGAAGCTATAGTGTTTTTACAATGATGTTTATTTTTTATTTTTTTTTCTGTGTACAACTTTTCGTATAGAAATACTTATCCAAAAGTTTCGATCAGTAATTTTTTGAAACCGGATTTACCTCCAGATTATACTTTAAAGAGGTCATTTTTTGAATTTCTCAATTCTTCAATTTTTTTTTTTTGGAAAAAACTACCCAAAATTTGACAAAAACGACTAGGAAACCATCATTTTTTTATCCGAACTATATGAAAATTTAAACA